>VXBP01008287.1:719543-863070 GCA_013400115.1 Rhinopomastus cyanomelas | reverse complement strand
TGTAGTGATAGGACGAGGGGCAATAGTTGTAAGCTATTGTAAGGAGGTTCCACATCAACCTGAGAAAGAACTTCTTCACGGTGAGGGTGACGGAGCACTGGAACAGGCTGCCCAGGGGGGTTGTGCAGTCTCCCTCACTGGAGATATTCAAGACCCAACTGGACAGGTTCCTGTGTGACTTGGTTTAGGTGATCCTGCTGTTGCAGGCAGATTGGACTAGATGATCTTTCGAGGTCCCTTCCAATCCGTAATGATTCTATGATTCTATGAAACACGTTCAGGAGAGGTGAGTCAATCCCCTCCCTGGGCAGCCTGTTCCAAGGCCTGATGACTTTTTCAGTGAAGAATCACAGAATCATTCAGGTTGGAAAAGACGCTTCAGATCATCAAGTCCAACCCATAACCCTACTCTGCCACAGTCACCGCTAGACCAGATCTCTAAGCACTACATCTAAATAATCTTGAAACCCATCCAGGGATGGTGACCCAACCACCTCTCTGGGCAGCCTGTTTCCATCCCTAACTAATATCTTCCAGTGAAAAAGTCTTCCCAATGTCCAGCCTAACCCTCCCCTGGAGCAGTGTGAGGCTGGTCCTTCTGGTTCTGTCACTAATGACCTGTGAGAAGAGACCAGCACCCACCTCTCTACAATGTCCTTCTGGATAGCTGTAGGGAGCAATAAAGTGTCTCTTCAGCCTCCTCTTTCTCAGGTGAAATGGCCCCTGCTCCCTCAGCCATTCCTCATCAGACCTGTTGTTTAGGAAGATTTTCCTAATATCTAGAGTTTACTGTGGTGATTCTCCTCCTCTTGCTAGTAGAACACACGTTTGTGAATAACCCTTAGAACTGTGCAGTTAACAATAAAAATCCACCCTCAGTCTCATCAGTGCCTTCAGTGCAGACAGAGGTAGGAGCAGCTGACTGGCTTCTCACCCACATAGGTGCTGAAGTCCATGAAGAGGTGACAGCACATAAAACAGGGCAAAGGTTTGGCCAAACCCATCAACATTCTCCCCGCCCCAACTCTACCTTTACCCCTGCCATCGCGCTGCATTGCCATTGGAAGCACTCAGACCTTCTCCACCACCATGTTCAGCATCAGGGTATTCCTACAAAAACTCCTGATCCTTCTGCACGTCACTGTGTGTACAGTTGTTGGGAAAACAGCAATGATACTGTTCCCCAACACCATGAAAACCTACATCCTGCGGCTGGGCGAAAAGAGCAGGATGAACGAGAATCCAAAATTCAGCTACGAAAACTGGGGTCCAACATTTTTCAGCTTCAAGTATTTGCTCTTCGTGCTGAAAGTGAAGTGGAAGAGGCTGGAGGACGAAGCCTATGAGGGACAGCCTGCTCCCAACACACCGGTGGTGACTTCCGGCGGTGAAGTTTGTCACATCTGTGATTTCATGCAAGGTCAGTAAATCAGGTGGATGGAGTTGGTTTGCTGAGATGAGAAACAAGAAGGAACAGGGAGAGGCAGCTGGCAGGAGAGCGCACAGAACGGGACACCAGACTAACAGCCCCCTTTGATGGGAGAGATTTAGGAGGGTCTAGATGACTCTTGATTTTCAGAAATAACCCACATTTGTCACCCTGGCTGCAACATCCCTTCATGCCAGTCAGCTCAGGAACCTCTTGCGAAACCTGGCTCTGCCTGAAATACCTTTTCACTGAGAGACACAATGACCATTAATTCTAGGGAGAGAAAACCCAGAATAAGAACCGTGAGCAGCAACTCATTAGCGCAGACTGTCACAGCCTGTATGCAGAGAAAGTCCCTCACCAGCAACCTTCACCACCCTAAAACCTAGAAAGCACATGGTGGGTTTTCCAGATTCAAAGTGACTAGAAATATGGCAGAAGAAAAAGCAGCTGCTTTGTACTTTTTTCACTGCCTCCCACTGAGATCTCTGTCAACCTTGGAATTAATCATTAAGCCGCACTCCCTATCCCCACAGGAGGGACTACATCCTTCTCTCACTCTGCTTTTCCAATTATATCTATTTTTAGGTCGACAATACAATGCACATTTTAAAAAGAGATACACAGCATCTCCAGGAAGGTCCCCCCATCTCCCCTCCACCTCTCCATTAGATTCTTCAGGCTGTGGATCTACGTTAGCAGCAGATTTCTGAAGTTAAGCCCAGCCAGAAGGAGGAACTTGAGCAAACGTCAGATAATTGAGCGTATCCACAGACTAAAAGAGGTGCTTGAAAACCCTGCGAGTTCCCTTAGACTTAAACTCTAGCGTTGGGGGGCACACACCGTTCGTTTGTAAGC
This sequence comes from Rhinopomastus cyanomelas, assembly GCA_013400115.1. Taxonomy (NCBI): domain Eukaryota; kingdom Metazoa; phylum Chordata; class Aves; order Bucerotiformes; family Rhinopomastidae; genus Rhinopomastus; species Rhinopomastus cyanomelas. Next base: position 860,783 of record VXBP01008287.1, on the reverse strand, counting down.
AGCGGCACGGACGCTTTTGCCAGTGGCTCACGTAGCATTAGTTTAATAAATAACAGCACACAATCAGAGCTCTGTGTGGGCAGGAAGCTTCAGAAACACCCTGACAGCCTGTGGTCCATGACTGACAAGTCTGCAGCTTCCACTCAGCCCAGCCAGAAGTGACATCTCTGACAAGGAGCAAGACATGGCTTCTTGGTTCATTAAATTAGGAGTCCGTGCTGGCATGTCTATCCCTGAGGCCCTGAACCCTGAAAAGCCTTGTAGATGGTCATGTGTAGTGATCATCTTTTTGAAGTTCCTTCATTCCTGCCTTTACTGGGCTCTGCAAAGGGGACGGTCCCCCTCAGTGGAGTTCAAGGCACATCTCAGAGCCAGGCTAGGGAAGGGAAAACACCCTTATGCCTCTCTGTGTACACACAGATGTTCTGCTGCTGATTTTAATGTCCTAAGAAGAAGGTCATAGGCCAAGTGACCTCCCACTGTGGCCCAGAAAACTCTGCAGTGGAGGCAGGAATTCTGTCCTCCCTTGCACGACTGATTTAACCACAAACTGTCCCCTTTTTTTCCAGATAACCGGCCTTTAGTCCTGAATTTTGGAAGCTGCACCTGACCTTCCTTTATGCTGAAATTTGATGAGTTCAACAAGCTCATCAAAGATTTCAGCTCTGTAGCAGATTTTCTTGTCATCTACATCGAAGAAGCTCATGCAGTAGGTACAGTACAAACACCCCAGTGATGCCTAATAGGTAGTTACTACATAATCCTAAGATAATGGTCACTCCATCAATAATTAATGCTCACTCCATCAGGATAGAATTGATCAGGCAATGGAGCAGCTAAGGGAAACAAAAGGGGGTTTATTAAATCCGTAGCTAAGCACAGAAAGAAGAAAAGCCCTAAGCAAGTGAAAACACACAAACCAGAAAGTCCGTCACAATGCCATCACACACACTCTGAGAAAAATTGGGCAAAGGACTCTGTGCATGGTCTTGGCTTCAGGCTGGATCCCCTGGGGCAAGGTGGGGACACACACGCGCTGCAGTAAAAGCGGAAGGGTCACCCCTAAGTGCATTTCAGATCCCCATTTCCCAAGCAAGGTTTAAGAGTTACAAGTCTTTTCCAGCTTCTTGCATGGACAGTTCCATCAGCCGAACAAAGCAAGCACCCCTCAGGTCTCTGTTCTCCCACTTACTCAAGCATCCCCAGTTTCCTCAGTGGCAAAATGAGTTTCTCATCCCGCTGTTTAGGAGATCAGAGATGGCGGCGGTCGCGTGGCAAAATCAGCAGGGACCTCCTCCCTCCTCCTCCGGGCTTTCGGGGCTTTTCCGCTCCGACATCTCCAGGCTTGTGGCGCTAGGTGCAGCTCTGTTCTGCTCAGCACAGGTAGAAGTCAGCACTGGTGGTTTCTTGTTGCACCCACCTGCCTTGCAGTGCTGGTCGGGGGAAGACTTTCTGCCAGCACAGTTCCATAGCTCTAGACACAGAGGCAATGCACTGACACTGTGCTTGGCTGCAGCCAGAGCCAGATCCAGGCAGGCAGGACTGGAACTGCTCTGCTCTGCTCTGTTCTGTCTGCTGCATCCCAGGGCTGACACAGGTGAGCGGGGTTCAGGTTGGGGCCAACCAGGCTGGAGCTGGGTTGGCTGCTCTGCAGAGCTCCAGGACAAAGAGCCACATCTCACCCCCAAGCAGACTCTTTTATTGGGGTGCAGGGTAGATGGGAACATCCCTGGCATTTCCCTCTAAACCAGCCACAAACCTCCTTTCAAAGCCCCCTCACCCGAATCTTCGGTTTCAGGTCTTCATGGCTCCCGCAGCAGCTGAGCAGTGAAAGAATGCTGTCTGGGGTGAGGGGTTTCCTTCTGCCTCCTTTAGAGTCTAAAATGCAGCAGATATTATCTCGGGGAAAGAAAAGGAAAAGAAAGGTGATACCCAAGTCTTATTTTTCCTTACCCAGAATAGTAACAGAGTTTTCAAGTTTGGGGTCTGGAATGTTGTGTGCAGTTCTGGGCCCCTCCGTTCCAGAAGGACACAGAGCTGCTGGAGAGAGTCCAGCGCAGAGCCACAAAGATGATGAAGGGACTGGAGCATCTCCCTGATGAGGAAAGGCTGAGAGAGCTGGGTCTATTTAGCTTGGAGAAGAGGAGACTGAGGGATGACACCATTAACGTTGATTAATACGGAAAGGGTGAGTGTCAGGAGGACGAAGCCAGGCTCAGTGGCATCCAATGACAGGAAAAGGACAGGGGGTGTGAGCTGGAACAGAAGAGGTTCCACATGAGCATAAGAAGGAACTTCTCTCTGCCCCAGGGGAGTTGTGGAGTCTCCTTCTCTGGAGATGTTTAAAACCCACCTGGACATGTTCCTCTGTGACTTGATCTAGAGGATCCTGCTGTGGCAGGGGGATTGGACTGGATGATGTTTCGAGGTCCCTTCCAATCCCTAATTTTCTGAGATTCTGTGAAACAGGGACAAATGTCCCCACCTGGTTTCTATTTAGGATTGATCCCAAACCTGTGTGTGAAAATTTCTGCTAAAATACATTACATTTTCTGAATCCAGGGCAAATTAAAAATGCAGTTTGCTGAAATTACAGTAAAAAATCCCCTAGAAGTCAGGACCATTTATTTCAGAAGCTCTAGTGCTCTCCTACTCTCAGGAGTCTTTCATTTTATGGCAAATTTTAGGAGTAAATGACACATAACATATCTCCACTCTTACCATCTATGCAAAACATCCTGTGCTAAATCTCCTTCTCATTTGTTTTAGATGGATGGGCTTTCAAAAACAACGTCGTTATTAAAAATCACAGGAGCCTTGAAGACCGAAAAATTGCTGCACAATTTCTTCAGAAAAATAATCCTTTATGCCCAGTGGTTTTGGACACCATGGAAAACCCAAGCAGTTCGAAATACGCTGCTCTTCCAGAACGACTGTACATTCTTCAAGGAGGGAAGGTCACTTACAAGGTAAAAAAAAGTAACAACAGGAATAAAGAGAACAAAATATTGAGCTTTTAGCATTTCATATTTTTTGGAGAGTACCTGGTGTTGAACAGTCACTATTTTATTCTGTTTAAGAGGTAAATATGCCCCAGTTTTTAACTGCTAAGAGAAAATGTCTTCAGCAAAACCATTCAGGGCCTTTGCCATGTGATGTACACCTGTCTTGCTCAAATATTTACCTTTTGGATCCTTAGGAAACTTTTCCAGCTCCAGCACCTGGCACTGGCTCTGTCCCAGCTACGCATTAGGGTGTAAGCTGTGTGTACACCCTGTCCTGTGCGATGGCTGCTGCACAAAGGGAGCCCAAGCACACCTGCCCATGATTCTGCTTCCTGCTGTGCTCTGTAGGACTGCTGGGCTGTCTGCTTGAGCATCACTGCACTGTCAGCAAGTTTGCTTATGACACAAAGCTGGGAGGAGTGGCCAACACATCAGCAGGCCGTGCTGCCACTCAGTGAGACCTGGACAGGCTGGAGAGCTGGGCAGGGAGACACTGAATGAACTACAGCAAGAGCAGTGCAGAGTCTGGCATCCCTAACGTTCTGTGATTCTGTGATGACTGGATTTATTTCGTTGCCTTTGCAGGGAGGAGAGGGGCCTTGGAGTTATCACCCGCAGGAAGTACGCGCCATCCTGGAAAAACTGAAATAGAAAAAGGACTGCAGAGCAAAGAATACCTGGATGAAAAAAAGCTCCAAGTTTCCATAGGTGAACTTCTATGGAAAAAAAATGATTTAAAGCAAAAGTAAAGGACAAGAAAGCCTAGAAGCTTTGAAGGCTCAGCACTACAACCCCAACTACTGCACTGTAGTGTCGTACTATGCTTGTATCACCTACAGTAATGAACTGGCTCCCCTGAGCTGTCAGGACTGTAGAGCAGCATTCACGGGAATATCCTGCTGGATAAACTCCAGGGCTGCTGATATTTGCACCAGTCAGCTGGTCTGCAGAAGATTCCACATTCTTACCACCTTTTTGCTTTTGTATGCGTGCAGTTCCCCCACCTTTTCACTTCCATTGTCATCAGAAGGCTTCTGAACAAGGCAACCTCTATCCATGTTTGTTTCTGTGAATATTTGTCATGACAGTCACAGCACAAAGCACAGCTGGCTGTGACCTGATGGTAGAAGTATTCATAGAAACAAGGGATTGATTAAAAATCTATCAGAGCCCTTCATATGGTTGCAGATTATTGCTCTCCCTGCTCCACCCCTCTCCTCACCCATTTCTTTCTAAGCATTAGTCAATGTTCACAGAATCACAGAACGTTAGATTAGAAGGGACCTTGAAAGACCATCCAGTCCAATCCCCCTGCCACAGCAGGATGCCCCAGATCAAGCAGCACAGGAACATCTCCAGGCGGGCTCCAAACCTCTCCAGAGAAGGAGACTCCACAAACCCCCTGGGCAGCCCCCTCCAGAACCCAGTCACCCTCACTGGGAAGAACTTATAGAATCATAGAATCAGTCAGGGTTAGAAGGGACCACAGGATCATCCAGTTCCAACTCCCCTGCCATGGGCAGGGACACCTAGATCAGGCTGGCCAGAGCCTCATCCAGCCCGGCCTTAAACACCTCCAATGATGGGACCCCAACCACCTCCCTGGGCAACCCATTCCAGGCTGTCACCACTCTCACGGTGAAGAACCTCCTCTTCACATCCACTCTAAATCTACCCATCTCCAGCTTTGCTCCATTCCCCCTAGTCCTGTCTCTACCTGACATCCTAAAAGATCCCCTTCAGATACTGGAAGGCCACAATAAGGTCACTTCAGAGCCTCCTGTTCTCCAGACTGAACTTGGGGCTGTTCAACTCTCTCAGTCTATCCTCATAGGAGAGGTTCTCCAGCCCTCTGATCATCCTCGTGGCCCTCCTCTGCACACACTCCAGCATGTCCACATCCTTCTTGTAATAAGGGCTCCAGAACTGGATGCAGTACTCCAGGTGGGGTCTCACCAGAGTGGAGTAGAGGGGGAGAATCACCTCCCTCAACCTGCTGGCCACACTTCTCCTGATGCAGCCCAGGATCTGGTTTGTCTTCTGGGCCGCAAGTGCACACTGCCGGCTCATGTTGAGCTTTTCGTCCACAAGCAGCCCCAAGTCCCTCTCCTCAGAGCTACTCTGCAGCCAGTCCCTGCCCAGCCTGTATGTGTGCTTAGGATTGCCTCGACCCAGAGGCAGGACCGTACACTTGGTCTTGTTGAACCCCATGAGGTTGGCTCGTGTCCACCTCTCCAGCCTGTTCATGTTCGTCTGATTAATCTTGAATAGTTCAGGAGAAAGTTAGCAACTTAAGAGGTTCAAGAGAACTGGCCTGACAGTAAGAAAACAGACGGTGAACACACACCACACCCACACCTTTGACAAACACATGAGTAGGAGGTTGTAGGCATTAATAAGCTCTGTATTACAGTCATAAGAATGTAGCTTCTTTATTCAAAAAACGAGATACAAATTTAAACTGGATTTGAGCGCTTTCTGCTGTGCCCTCTGCCATCACCTGGTGCCCTGACACAAAATGATCGAAGGCAGGTTTGATGATTAAACACAAGTAAGTGGCTTGGCAACCAGGAAGCTGTGGAAGGAAAAAGTTATTGTAGACACTGTAAATCAGGTCAGAGTGGCTATCACAGAATCACAGAACTTTAGGGATTGGAAGGGACCTCAAAACATCATCCAGTCCAGTCCCCCTGCCACAGCCAGATTCTCTAGGTCAAGTGTCCAGGTAGGTTTTAAATGTCTCCACAGAAGGAGACTCCACAACCCCTCTGGGTAGCCCCTTTTGCTGCTCCATTACCCTCACCAGGAAGAAATTCCTCCTCATATTGATGTGGAACCTCTTATGTACCAGCTGACACCTGTTGCCCCTTGTCTTATCACTAGATGCCCCTGAGAAGAGCCTGACTCCATCCTCCTGACACCCACCCTTCACATATTTATAAACATTAATGGGATTATCCCTCAGTCTCCTGTTTTCCAAGATACACAGACCCAGCTCCCTCAGACTTTCCTCACCAGGGAGATGTTCCACTCCCTTGACCACCTTTGTGGCTCTGTGCTGGACTCTCTCGAGCAGTTCTGTGTCCTTCATGAACTGAGAAGCCCAGAACTAGACAAAAATTCCAGACATGGTCTCACCAAGGCAGAGTAGAGAGGGAGGAGAACCTCTCTCCATCTATTAATCGTGCCCCTTCTAATCCACCCCAGGATGCCATTGGCCTTCTTGGCCATTAGGTCTCATTGCTGGCTCATGGTCATCCTGCTGGCCACCAGGACCCCCAGGTCCCTTTCTCCTATGCTGCTCTGCAACAGGTCAGTCCCCAACCTATACTGCTACCCGGGGTTGCTCTTGCCCAGATGCCAGACTGTACACTGCCCTTGTTACAGTTCATTCAATATCTCACTGCCCAACTCTCCAGCCTGTCCAGGTCTCACGGAATGGCAGCACAGCCTGCTGGTGTGTTGGCCACCCCTCCCAGCTTTGTGTCATCAGCAGACTTGGTGACAGAGCTCTGTAATCCCTCATTGAGGTCATTAACGAACAGGTTGAATAGTACTGGTTCTAGTCAGGCAGAAGGATCTCGATTTCTGTCTGGTTTTGAATTCCACATCAGTCAAGCTCTTTTAATACATCTCCCCAGCTTCAGTTTCTTTAAGGACCATCAATCTACCATCATGAGGACCATCAATCTACCATCATGAGGACCATCACGCAATCCGTAGGTGCAATTTTATACCAGGATCTACCAATTCCTGTATCTAACACCAGCACAGCAACAACTGTAGGTGAAGACACTTCTTGTTTCTTCACGGTTTCTCTGCAGTTAATCTGGACATCCCCACTTCATGAGCCTGTACCTCAGTGCTACTGAATCAGAGCTACTGCATCAGGGCCACTGCTGCACACTGTAAATACTCACTGGAAGCTCTTCCGTTTGCAGCTGTCCTTCAGAGTGCTGCACACCTAGAAATATAATATATCTAGTGTCTCCAGCCCACTCATTACACTGGGTTATGTCACCCGAGAGGCATTAAAAAGCACCCCCAAACTCCACAAGGTAGGGAATGGCACTCTGCTTCAAGGTTTTTGATCATAAAAGAGGGCACAAGTCATTCTTTTAGCCCTTAAACTGCATTTTACACCTCCAAACTGCTAGAGAGAGGAGCAGTGTTCACAAGCTTCATTTAAAAGTGGCTATTGCACTCGACTACTCAACAAGCAGACATGGAGTTGAAACGAGTCGCTGAAAGCGATCAGCATTCTTCTGCCCACAAAATCCCTGCTGCTTCAGATCCAGACTCTTCCCTTTTTCAGCACACTGTTCAAAATCCACTGGGGCTTCGGAGAGGCTTCTTTCAATCTGTAAGGACCGCACTAAAATGCGCGCACAGTGACATGATCACCGCAAGTCACTATTGATAATTATACTGAGTCCATCGCTTGCCATCTATAAAGCACTTTAAGAGCATTAACTAATCCATGCTTCTGGGGCAGGGCTATAAGACACCATCCTCGTCTTCTAGGTGGGACAACATGTTTTCATGTCTTTTGCATAGCACTTGCTAGTGGTCGAGCTCCTGTCTCCATTCTCTGACCTTGATAACCAACCTTTCTGTTCTGGAAGTCCTTCAGATTATTTTAAAAAGTAAAAGTGAGAGAGTTCTGTCCTATGAAACGATAAAAGCCTCTGTTTTCCAAAGCACCACAGTCCTGTCCACTAAATTACAGCAGCCACAGCTGTACGACCGTTAACTACAGACTCAATGCAAGGCGCCAGAAGAACAAAACAACTCGATTTTCCACCTCTTTTCTGATTTATCTGTGAAAAACCTTGGACACAGAGGACAATAACTTTGTTTAGCTCTGTTACACTTGATTAGTGAAATTCAGCTCTGTGTAAGTGACTGCTCAGTGACTGTGACACTAGGATGAGACTTTACACCCGGGAACAGGCACGACTGAGGGTACATCGTGTGTTACCCACTGCGACGCAGCAGTCCTTACCCACGCAACACTCGATTGTGACTCTGCTGAGTTTCACGCTCTTGGGAAACCCAACATCAAGCTCTTGCGGGAACATTCCCATAGTGGTCCAAAACGTTTCTGAACTTGTGTGGAGAGAAGAGCACAACTCCCTCACCTGCAGCTTTTCACCTGCAAACAGCTGGAGTGGCACTGATCCCCAAAAACAGCTGCACAACCACTGTTACGGGGATACTCGAAGTAACCCTCGCTGTGACGCTCTCGGGGGGTCCCACTCACCCGACCGCCACGTTCTCGGCGTAGTGCTGCTCATACCCGCAGCACTCTGATACAGAGCTTCAGGACATTTTGCAGAACTGTTGATATTTTTATCTCCCCTCCCCACCTAACCCATCTTTTCCTGAGAGACAAGCGTTTGTCGAATGCAGAGCTTTGCAGATTGATGACCCCAGTACAAGTCCTGAGCAAAGGACTTGAGAATCTTGAAGATCATCTTATGAGTCCTTTGTCGTTTAATACTAGAAGCAATCTGTATCCTCTCTGGTGAAGAACTGATCCTCTCTAATACTGAAGAAATACAGTTATTTGATGATTCCCATCAGCCAAGTACTGCACCCCAGACTTCTTCCCCTCTAACCACTCTGTTTCCTTTTTCACTAGGATGTTCATACTGTCACTAGGGAGATGCAGCTGCAGTCGGGCTTCATTCACTCACAAGTGCCTCTGCGAAGGTTTCATCATTCTGACTGCAAGCCAGAGAGATGGGCAGAACAGGTATGGGGCTTGAAGTCTCTTTTGCACTCTAGAAACAGGATTAATTCACTGAACAGGAAAGAATGAGATAGAGTTGCTTCCTATGATATCTCTCTAAAATCACAGAATCACTCTGGTTGGGAAAGGCCCCCGGGATCATTGAACCCAACCATCTACCCTACTTTACAAGTTTGCCCCTAAACCACATCTCAACACCTCATCCAATCAATCTTTAAACACATCCAGGGATAGTGACTCACCCACCTCCCTGGAAAGTCTGTTCCAGTGCTTGACCACCCTTTCTGTGAAAAAATTCTTCCTAAGAGCAAAACTAAAAATTTGACTAAAAGTGTTTTAACTCCTCCTCTTGTTATTTCAGACAATTCTGCAATGGGAGCAGGCAGCTGCGGAGGCCATGAGGCTACAGGAACCCTTGATGCCCACGGTGGCAGCTCAGAACTTCTGGGTGTACCCACACAGCGCCCACGATGGTTTCTATCAGGAACGTTGTGATTCTGCCTCAGGGGTGCAGTTTCAGCCTTTTGTGTAACCCATCACCATGGAAGGTCTGTCCTGGGTTGGACGGCGGGGTGCCTCAGAGTACAGCACGGCAACCTGCTCAGGGCTACGCAGAAGAGCCGAGTCTTCTCCTGGAAGGTCAGAGTCCACAAGGTGTTCTTTTTCCCTGTGTGCACTCCAGGAAAGCATTCGGGATTCCAGGCGAGCTTGGCCAAAACAGTTTGCGGCAGCGTAATGCTGCTTCTCCTCTGATCTAAACTTGATTTGTTTTTTTGTAGATGGCCAGACTCACCGAATGGAAGCAGACACCCACAAGCCGGCAAAGCCAGAAACAAAACCCTCTGTCCACTTGCAGTTTTCTAAGGAAAGAGGTCAAACTTCCTCGTTACCGTGGAGAACAGGCTGCAGGCAGCTCCCAATTCAACAGGAAAAGACCTTGGCCTGAAGAAGGCACGGAAAGGTTTTCCAAATGGAGGCATCTGGTCCTCACTGCAGACGACTGAAATTAAATAGCTCCTGAGTCAGAAAGAAGTGGGTCTTTTGTTTGTTGTTCTCTTGCTGATAGTAATTTAGAACTATTGAGAAGGAGGGAGGGTCAGGGAGAAAGTTCATGACACTACTGTGTATTTTCAGTAGATCTTAAGTTTTTCAAATACAGTGTTTGCTGTTACCCTGAACTAATCCTGCTGATGTGGAGATCATTCACAACAATAGCTGCTCCTCCTCTCTTGCCCCCAAGGGGAAGAAGACTGACTGCTGCAGCTCATCTGGAATGAAGCTGCACTGTGCTTCAAGTGCCCCGGGACAGTTCATAGCATTGTAGAACACAAACCTCAGCCTGTGAGCACAGGGCTGTGCTGACAGAGCTCTGACCAAGGGAGGAAGCAAAGAGGATAAACACAGGCCCCAGGGGAGGGGAGGCAGAGAAGCAGTAACCCCTCAGTAACAGAGACTGCAGAAAACCAAAGTAGAAGTCTCCCACCTCACTCATTTCAGCCCAGGAAATGAAAGCTGAAACTGGGCTAAGGTACAGATCAGCCTCATCCATCCATTGGAGCATGGCGAGGAGGACAGGCGATTAAATGTGGCCTTAAAAAAAGTTTCTCCTAGAACTGGTTCCATTTTGCAGAACGACTGGACTAGATGACCTTTTGAGGTCCCTTCCAATCCCTAGCGTTCTGTGATCTCACTCCAGGTGAGGGATGAGTCAACGACACTGTAAAGCTATTTTTAAAGGATCTCTCAGCTCGACAGCTGTATCCCAGAGACAAATGTGAAGAGACATTCACCGCTGACATAAGTAATAGTGACAGGCAGAGCTGCAGATCACAGGACAGAGAGGAAATGAGTGAATGGGGGGTTATTTTTGATCATTGTGACTCGGGATGGTGGTGGCAAGAAGATTTGTGTGATGATTACTTTGGGCCTAGAAACATAAATGCCCTCGCTGTAACTGGGGGTTTTTCTCAGAGGTGATGCTTTAGGCACAGATGATACCTTCAGAGGGGCAGCGAATGGCCGCGTCTTTCTTAGATTTCAGTCCATATCCATGTCCTGAGCTCTGCTTCGAAGGTTGGGCTGCCTGATCCTGCTTTGCTGGCAGAGGAATGGAACAGGGAATGAATAGATCCAATGTCATCCCACACCAACCCAGGAGTAGCACTTGGTTTTCTTTGCTCTCTGCTCCAAGGCTGTGAGGTTTTTGCCCTCGTTTCTTTGCCAACTTCAGTGCAAACGCATGCCAGCCCCAGGCTGTTCCCAACCTGCTAAGCTGTTGCTCCAAAACTGGAAAGCCTTGAGAGAAGCCCATTTTATACACATTCTGGTTTCCTGCCCTGCCTCGAAGAGACAGCTATGCAGTCACAGGGCCACAAGGATGCAACCCTGAAACCTGTACACTTCAATTTCCCTTGCTATTAAATTCTCCATGCTGGCCTTCACAGTTTGAGAAAAGCACAAGAGGTGGCCTGTGCAGCAGCTCCCTACGATGCCATCGTCAGCACAGCATTCCCAAGGAAGGATAAATGCAGAGCCTTCAAAGCTGCTGCTAAAACCATCCACAAACAGGCTTTGAAGCTTCTCCTCCTGCCCATGCGGATTAGGAGCATAAAGACATGTTGGGGGAAATGCTAGCCCAAAGTCTAGAAAGGATCACCTTGCTCAGCTCCTGCTCTTTATGGTAGTCCTCGAGGTACCTTCACCTGGTTGCCTGCAAAGGCACCAACACCTCCACGGAGGAGAAACCCCTCAGCCATAGTTGCCAGACACAGTATCTGCATTGGCAGCAGCTGGGACACAGTCTCCAGCAGCCAGCTGGAGTCAGTGGTGGAAGCCAGGGCTCTGCCCAGTAGAAAGGAATCGCCCTCAATGACAGGAGAGCCCTCGAGGGTGGCCCACAGCCTGCAGCATAACCTGCCATATGCACTTCATCTCCGTTCAGCGTCGCACTGCACTGCTGCCAAGAGTTTCCTTGTGTTGGAGATTCTCAAACGGGTGGCAGAGTGGGAGGACACCAAGGGTTAAAGGTGACAACGCAGGAAACACTTTGCTGTCTCCAGGAGTGCTAGGTGCCAAGACTTCAAGGTCTGCAGATATACTCGTCGGACCAGCTGATGCAGTGCTGGATGCCATCCCGGCACAGCCTCCTGGGCACACAGGAGCAGTACTCATAGAGCACAGGGCTGCAGCTCCACCACTCCAACCCACACGGCGGGCAGGCAGCCACTGGGAGGAATGGAAAACAGGACAGAAAAGCTTCTGCTGTACTGACACCCCACCTCCTTTCTTCTGAACGTAACTACCCTTCCACCCCCTGGCAGCTCCTGAAAAGACACTAGTGACGTCCCTGCATCGGTGAACCCACTGCAGAGGACACTTGCTTCGTGCTACTTGTGGAGACAGTGACAGAGTGTGACAGCATGATGATCTTTACAGCACACATGTCATCCTTGAAGGAACAGGGACCTGTCATTCACTTCTTTTAGTAAGCTACTCTAGAGATACCCTGGTGATATGGGCAGGTTCAAAACCAGGAGGGCAACTAAGGAACAAACCTGCTGCTCCTTTAGCAAGAGAAGGACCTACGAGGCTTTGAAGCTGTTGAGGCACATTCAGTTTCCCCAGAGATTAACCCATTCTCCTGACCAACAACCAAACGCCAGCTGGAATTACCACTGCTGCCTATAGCTATGCATCAAGGTGAAACTACTCCCTACTCAGCCAGCCATTGAGGAGGAGCAACTTTTGGGGCTGGGAGCAAAGCAGAGGGCCTCTCAGTTGCCACCAGGATTTGACACATAGACCTGGGCAGCTGATGGAGCCCACATGGTTCCCTCTCACATCCTACCCCAGCTATGTTGATTTTGGTTTTGTGGTGGATGCTGTCCTCCAGGCATTTCCAGCAGCACCAGTGAGCACCGTACCTGTACAACCCAACAAGAACCAGAAGAGAGACTTACAGCTCCCCATCTCGTCAGAGCAGTCTCCACAGTCATTCATCCCATCACACCTCTGGTCAGCATACACCCAGTACTTTGGGTTACTGCAATGGAAAACCAGGTATCCAGGAAGGCTGTGGGGCAGGTCACCTGCAGGGGCAAACACACAGCACACCGGCTCAACAACACTGAGCGCAGACACATCGGCTACAACAGGGGCAGGAGCAACCAACGGTCATCGGGTTGGTTGGGCCTTCCCCATGTGGTGCCAGGGCATGAACGACACCGCGTCGTGGGGAAGATGCGGTTGGAGAGAGAAAGCGATGCCCACAGCAGAGACAGAAGCTGATTCTGGGTGCCCCAGGTGTCTCCTTTAATGACTTGGTTTTGCCATGGTAACTGGACAATATTTATTCATGACCATGTGGGTGCACAGCTTAACCGATGGAGGAAAACTGCATCATGGTTTAAAAAACACCCCTAGAAGGATCAGAGGAGCTCGGAGTCTTTGATTCCTGGCATGCCCGCTGAGTTTTGGGCAGCGCCATCTCTCAGCATCTGTTCTACAGAGGATCTACCAGGCTTAGCTGCTCATGTATGTGGCCAGAAGCAGAGAGGATTAGAGGGACACCGGCTGACCTGCCTCGCAGCAGGAACACGGTCACAACAAAATTACTCACCACAGAGTTTCTCCTGCTCATCCTCTCCATCTCTGCAGTTGCTGATTCTATCACAGACCTGGCTGGCCAGGATGCAGGTCACTCTGTCATCGCACAAGAAGCCCGTCTGGTTACTAGAAGCTGCACAGAAGTGGGTCACTGAAGGGAAAGTGAGAAAGACTTTGTTTTCCAACATTTTTATGTGATGAGGAACAGGTAAGGGGAAGAAAGGGGGATTTCTGAAATTCATTCATTGTTCTGGAAATAACCAGGGACCAGGCTTCATCCCTGATAAATTCACAGCAGTCAGAAAACTATACCAGTAGTCCAACCATGTCATCCAGAGTTACCATGGCCCTATGGAGCGGGACACCAGAGACAAAGAATGGCTGGTGGGCTGTGTGGCTGTACCTGCTTTAGAAGAAGTCCTGACCACCCTGCTGGTCCTTTTTTGGTCCTCCTAGTCCACACTGGGAAGCACTGCTTCACCCACAGCGATGGACACGAAGGCTCTTCTTGTACAACATTATTTCCTGCCTCACTTACCAAAAGACAACAACTCTTAGGACACTGACCTGGTGCACGTGGCAGGAGTCCCAGCACCAGCGCCAAGGTGACGGCAGCAGAGAGGAGGAACAGCATGATGGCAGAGATGCAGACACACCTCTTCGTGCAGCCCACACACGCGTCACATGGCTGGCAGCAACCTGTCAGGAGACACAGTGAGAAGCGAGGGGCTGGGGAGGGGTCTGGCAGGGCTAAGTGGGGTTGCGGTGGTTTGGAGGGGAATGGCATGGAGCCATGAGGGTGATGTTTTGAGGGGTCCACATGTGGGATTGGCAAGGAGCTGGCTGGGGTTTAGGAGGTGATAGCTAAACTCTGATGTGAAACAGCTTCTCTTAGGGAATGTTGCTGTTTGAATGTGGAACAGCCCGTGCTGCCGTTACCGAGCGCTGGGACTGAACGGTATAAATGCTTCAGCACCACTGCACCTCACCCGTGACACTTGGATGCAGCAGGACCGAGGAGACCAAGCCCCTGCCCGACCCCGTGCCACAGCAGCAACCCTCTAAGTATTCCAGCCCTCAGAAAGTCACATACATAAATCAAACCCAATCCAGCAGCAGCTGCCCTCAGCTCAGCTCTCTGCAGCACCAGAGCTTTGTCTCTAAACCAACATTCCAGACCAACAGGAAAAACAAACCAGTGTGACCACCTGAGAAAGGCATAACAAGCCACCTCGCACCTGTAATGGGATTTTGGGTTTTCTGAATGCAAAGAATTTTGCTGGAAAAGCTGGAATTTGACTTAGCTGCACCTCATCTTTACTTGGCTGTTGTGCTGTACAGACACAAGTGAAGGCGCTGCCTTTGTTCAACAGCAAAAGGATCCCGGTTACAATAACCAACCCCATCATGCCTAAGCAGGAAACCAAACACTGAACAGTTCAGCTTGAAAGCAAAGAACTGAATCACTGCGTGTCTGTGTCTACAGGACAACTCCTTTGGCCAGGAAGCACAACAGCTGCCAACAGATACAGGTACAAAATAGCAGCAGCAGCGATGAAATGTCACAGCCCGACCCACAGGTCTGCTGTCGATGCTGTTTTACCTCACCTTCTTCATATGGACAAAATATGATGAAGTTTGGCTATTAAAACATCTAGAAAGCCTACAGCAAGTCCTTCTGTGCCACATAAGTATTGCCTATACTGCTACTACACCACCAGCCTGTCAACTCCAGGCCAACAACGAACAGCTTACGTTACCAACATTATAGTCACGGTGTTTCACTACACAGAAGGGGGAAAAAAAAATACCACCAGTCTCCACAGACCATAAATACCAGTTGTATCTTACACTACAATGATTTATACTTAAATCATACAAATATGTTAATCTCTGCCCTTTATTACCTCTTTCTTCAGAGAAGGACTTTGTTGACTCAAAAGTAGCCACAGCACCATTTCTCTAGAAGGGAAGGAATAAAAGACTGTTGACAGAAGCAGCATGCAGTAACCCCACACGGCAAGTCTCTCTAGGTTCTCCTACCCTCTCACCTGGGGATACCTGTTGTGTTATTCTATTTTAACACGTAAACAAGAATTGCCTCGGGGAAATGTGGCCCAGATTTAATTCACACCGTGATCAATCACATCACCTTTTACATCTTGGTTGCCCATTTGTAAAACAAACAGTAATGCAAATCCAGCACTTCGTACCCACACTTTCCTTTCATATCAAATTATGTTAAGTAGAAACTACACAAAATGTCACAGAAATCAGTGATAACGAGGTCAGACAAACGACATATCAAGAACACAAGTACTTTAGGAAACAGCTCGCACGCAGGATTTTTCCCAAGAGAAGGACTGTACCTGGGGATGAGTTTTGTTCATGTTTCCCAGCACTACAGCCCTCACAGCAGCTCGGTGCTCCACGAGGAGTTTTCTGCACTTTAACCAGAGCGATGTTACCAGGATACAAAACCCAACAGAGACAGGTAAGCAAGGAGCGTGCTGCTGCTCAGGCATGCGAGGAGAAGGCAGGGGAGGCAGCACCAAGCTTGTGCTCCAGCTCTGGCTGGAAGCTAGGTTTCTGATTTGCTTCACATTCCTCCTGGCTGTGTGTTGGTTTCACAACAGGGCATCAGACAAACCATAGAGGACACAGAGATTCTGGACACTGAGAGCCTGCTGACACCAGTTCAGAAGACTAATGCTGATCCCTGGCTGATGTTGACCTCATAGCAGCATCAGCCCAGACTCCTGTAAAATGATCAATCTCAGTAGAGCTCTGCAGGATACAACCATGTGGAACAGCTTCCCTGCTTGGGCATAGCAAACCCTCTCTTTCCATTGAGTACTTGAATTTCCAGGGCTGCAGTAATTATCAGCAGCTCAGCCTATAGATAACATCAACTCCTCAGTAGCTTGCAGCCTTCTAAACTGGCTGTAGGTCTCAGCACAGCAAATGCAGGTAGATTTTTGCAGCTTCAAGGACAGAATGTCATGACCATACAGCTCTGCCATGGGTATATAACAGGGATAAAAAGCACCGGCAAGTGTTTGAGGAGCCCAAGTTCCTGCTTGCAGAAGGAACTCAAGTGTCTGCAGATGGTTGGCACCCCACAGACAACAATTCCAGCCCAAGCTCTAGAAAAACTTACCAGGGTTTGGGCAGAGAAACTGGCAGACTCATTGTCTGTAAGTTAGACCAAGCCAGTTGTCTCACATTGATTCAAAGCACTAAGAAATGCCCAGTATGGAGCACTAATTACAGCTACTTCCCTCTCCACATAGAGTTAACATAGAGTTAACACACTCTTCTGACAAAGGCATCTACTGACCCTGCACTCACCTGCTCACAGACCAGCCACAATGAAACACGGTCTTCTAGGAGCAACTCCTTCAGCATGGCAACACCAACTTCTTCAAAGTGGAATCTTCACGCAGGAATTCATTGCTCTCAAACCTGGTACTAGAAAGGTCTCCTGTTTTAAGGAGGATGTGGGGTAAAAACAAAAGCCAAGTGGCAAACATTCTACAAGTCTGAGCACCTGCTACAGTATGGAAGAAGGACAGAGCATCTCAACTTCAGGATCTATTTGTCCTTAAAGTTTTCAATTCTAATCAAACTGACCTGTTGGAGAGCAGTGCAGGAGAAAAGGGACCTGGGACTTCTAGTGGCCAGCAGGATGGCCATGAGCCAGCGATGGGCCCCTGTGGCCAAGATGGCAAATAACATCCTGGGGTGGATTAGAAATGGGGTGGTTAGTAGATGGAGAGAAGTTCTGCTCTTCCCACTCTACACTGCCCTGGTGAGACCACATCTGGAATATTGTGTCCAGTTCTGGGCCTCTCAGTTCCGGAAGGACACACAACTGCTCGAGACAGTCCAGCGCAGAGCCACAAGATGATGGAGTGGAACATCTCCATGGTGATGAAAGGCTGAGGGAGCTGGGTCTCTTGAGCTTGGAAAAAAAGGAGACTGAGGGGTGACCCCATTCATGTTGATTAATATGGAAAGGGCAGGACAAATGGATGAAGCCAAGCTCCGCTCGGTGGCATCCAGTGATAGCAAAAGGGGCAAAGGGTGTGAATGGGGACACAGGAGGTTCCACATGAATATAAGAAGGAACTTCTTCACAGTGAGAGTGACAAAGCACTGGAAGGGGCTGCCCAGGGGGTTGTGGAGTCTCCTACTCTGGAGATGTTTCAAATCCGCCTGGATGTGTTCCTGTGCAACTTGGTCTAGGGGATCCTGCTGTAGCAGGGGGATTGGACTGGATAATCTTTCGAGGTCACTTCCAATCCCTAATGTTCTGTGATTCTGTGATAAGACCTGCTTCAAGCAGGCCAGCTCTGCATAGCTCACCAAAAAGCCATGAGGGAGATGTTTCAGAAGTAGAATAAATCCACTCCTCGAGGTAAATGTCCTTAAGACCTGACATCTACCACCATCCGCTTCCTACACCAAAATTATCAATCTCAGCAAACAGGCAGCTGGATGTTAAAGCAGTTACCCCACACCAATGACTGCTCAGAGTTCAGAAAAATGAGTTAATGAGAATGAGGTAACAATCACAGGAAAACCCTTCTCAAGTTAAAAACAAAATAA
Organism: Rhinopomastus cyanomelas; assembly: GCA_013400115.1. Classification (NCBI taxonomy): domain Eukaryota; kingdom Metazoa; phylum Chordata; class Aves; order Bucerotiformes; family Rhinopomastidae; genus Rhinopomastus; species Rhinopomastus cyanomelas. The sequence continues at coordinate 842,807 of VXBP01008287.1, read as the reverse complement.
AATCTTTGCCAAAGGTCAAAGAAGCTGAAGAGGGAACATCGAGCAAGCCGTTAAGCCATTAACAGGAGACCACTGTTAATTCTAACAGCTAAGATAACCCCCAGCCCCCCCTCCCCAACGTATCATGGCTACTTCTGCCACCAGTGAACTGCCCATCCTTGAGAGAGGCTGGGCTGCCCCAGCAGTGTAAGCATGATTCCATTCAACATCTGACACAAGTTCGACTGAACACACGCCTGAGAAGAACAGACACCACGTTCCTCCTGCAATGCCAGTAATGTAAGGCCCTTCATTTAAACAGCTGCCTTGGGTGGAGAGCGAGCCCAAACTGCAGCCTCTGAGAATGAAGATGTCAGCAAGTCAAATATTTAACAACAAAATGAGTAGGACAAGCCACTCTGCAAAGCCAAGTGCCAAGACAGCTCCAATAGCCCATCTAGATTAGAAATCTTGAGAAACAGCTTAATTACTGCAGCCTTGCTGCAATTTTACCCGGGGAAGATACTTTCACAAGAGCTTACAGCACTGAAACATTCTTCAGGCTCTGGCTTGCTGTGGAGAGAGCAGTGCCAAGTGACAGTGCCACAGGCACTGAGCTTCTGGTGGCCTAACGGGACATTCCTGACTCACCGGCTTTGCTGCACAGATCACTCGGCTGAAACGTCATTAAACAGCAAAGAAAGGGTGAAACACTGCAAAACTGGCATCGAGTTCTTCCCCTGTGCTGGAGGCAGATCCAACCCGAAATGAAAGCAGAAGCTGTTTGTCTAACTCCAACCTGGGAATGTGAGCAATGAAGTCAAACGGCTTTGGAAAAGAAAGTTCTGTGAAATCGAGTCCCCAGCGTAACAGAGGTTGCACCCTACGCATTCGCAACAGGCCAAAAGCCAGGTTTTCAACGTTCCCTCTACCACCACACACACTGATAAAGGAAAACACTGCAACAGAACTCAAAACATTTCCACGTTGGTAATTCAGTTGGAAAAACTGAGATCGCTAACTTCTCTGCTAGAAAGGCAATCGTGACTGACGCGGCGCTGAGAAGACAGGCAACAGCCACTGGAGTACAGCCCATATTTACAAATAAACGTAAGCATCTGCTGTAGAGATGGCATACGATCCCGCTCAAACACTGGCATCCTGCACCAGAACAGGGCTGTACACTGTGCTTTGCAGAAACACAGCTGCATCATTACTGGAGGGATTTCCCACCCCTGCCATCACCCAAGTGAGCAATGTTCCAAAAATACCACTCCATCAATTTCCACCACGGTCGCACTCAAGGCCTTGGCAATGACGCTGCCTACACACTAAGGTAACCAACAGCGGCCACCGGCAGCCGTGTTTCTGGGGTACTATGCAGTCCCACTGAAGAAGAATTTAGCATGAAGAGGTACCACTAAGTTTAAGACTTCAAACTGCAATCTCTGCACACTGAGAGAAGCCTGCTTAAAACCAACATCTCTTACTGATCTAAGGCCTCATGGACAGAAAACCTGCCTGAGCGCTCCCGGGTTTGGCTTTGCAGCTGCTTAATGGCCTCTGCAAGGCTCCATCCTCTGCAGTTACACAACCCTCAGCCTTGCAGCCAGCTTAGAAGATTATCCTCCAGAACCTCTACTGTTCTCATTAGAATTCAAAGTCTGAAGAGGTGCTGGGTTCTAGGGTTTTTTTAAACCTTCAAGAGAGCTCGGTACAATTTACAAAGCACAATGATTTGTTGGAGATTGTCCATCTTATCCAGCTTCCAAACGCTTACAGAGACCTTAAAATAAGCCACATTTTAAAACGTGGTTTATTTTAAAAAGAATTTAAAAAGACATTCCCAGCTTGTCAGTGCTACAGGAACCAGGATGCAGTCACCTCCTTGAAGAGGAGAGATGCAAAAAACATAATCAGAAAACACAACGGCAATGCTTGTGTTAGTGAATCGTGTAGCAAAATGAGGTCACGTTGCCCATGCTACAGGCTTTGCAATCAAGTACACTGTGGTCAATGATCAGCAATAATTTCTATAGTCAACACTGTCTATACAGTCAATTTTATTTGCCTGTTCTCATTTCTGAGGAATCAACTTGTTTCTGTAAATGAAGTTACAAGACTAGAATAGTTAATCAAGAACACAAAGTAGAACTTCTTCAGAAAACACGGGCGCTAAACTTTACAAGTGACTTAAGACTTAAAGGCTAACGTTGGACAAAATAATTCAACAACTTATGTCGCACATGGGGAGGGCTAGATCCATAAACTATAACAAAGCTTCCACCTTTTGCAAACTGAGCCTACAGTACCTCATCACAAAGATTTTCCACCTTGGGTATTGCCACACTATAGAAAAAATAGACTTCTGTTTCAGGGTTGTTTGTGCATGAACACTGACAAGTACAAAAGAATTCAGCAGATAAATTCTACAGTATTTTCTCTTAACTACAACCAAAAGTGCAACAATAAAAAGGCATCTCCCACCTACTTACAATTCCCCAGACCTTTACAAAGCTAACTCTGAATGTACACATTACACCCGAGAACGCACAAGAAAGTTCTGAGTTCTGGAGTATAGAAAGCACGCTTACGGCTTCGGTAAGCAAAAAGACACAGAGCAAACACCAGTGAGAAGTGATTATGGCTGGAAACAAAGTCAGGATATCTGAATCTTCACTACTAGTTGAAAACAAAATCCCATGACATTTGTTGATTCTGTAACTTTATTTGCATTTAAAGACTGGCTGCTAAGCTTCTTATCTGAAGAACCCCCACAACTGAGAGTCGCTAGCTCTGTTAGAATAAGTCTATTGGATCCAATGGAGACTTTAATTTAAATTGCTGATTGAGCCAGATTGACTTTTGTAGGAAGAGGTCCTGCTTCTTCATGTTCCTCCGTCTTGCATCTAACCACAACAAGGGCAGAAGATGGGTATCTGTTCAGTTTTTGTTCATTCATGTATTCCAGATCGCCATAGATGCTCAGCTTCTGAAATATTTAAACAATTTAAGACACACACTGTGAATAAAATCCATTCCATTACGCAACTACACTCCTGGCTCCGGTGGCTGCAGCCCTTCAACACAAGTTAGCCCGGGCTTTCTGTAACATCTGCCATGCACAGCTGGAACTAGATTTGAGTCCAAAAGGAATGTATGAAGCTTGCCAGATCAACATGAGATAGCATTCTCATCTAGCAGCTCCTCTGGTTTGTAAATACTATGAACCTTGCTTATGTCTGAAGCACAGGGATCATTCTGGGCACTGGAAATGCTAGTTCAGTCAGTTCTCCAACCAGCCTCTGTGTTCATTGATAATACACTATTTCACTACTGATCCTTCTAGATCACACCCATACTGGGTTCTATTTAAAACCATCCAACTCTCAGTACAGCTTTACTCCCAGACAAATCAGAAGCAGGCTCCATTTTTTAAGAGTAATCTGAAGGTTGTCAAGAGGAGAGTGCTGCAACCCAAAAGATATCCTATCTGGGCTGCGTGAGTAAAGCTCAGAGAACCCATCAGCCCCAAGAATAAGCAAGAATTGGTCAGCTATAAAATCATTATTTATATAACAAAACTGCTTCGCTAACCACATCTGCAAATTAAAACAAACCCCTTTCTAGTTGAACCTCCCCCCAAATGCTTGTCTCTAGAAAGTTGTTATGGAATAACTAATATCTTGAATAAGTTCAAAATGTAGTCAGCAATAAAACAGCATTACCTCAGATGGAACATACTGCTCTACAGCTGTAGCGACAGTTGCACAACAAATCCAGAGCAGCACCAACACTGACAGGACGAGGGTAGTGGTTAGAATCCAGCTGGAATTTCTGAAATGAGAAGAATGTTACTGGATTTTATCTACTGAATATGTGACAATGGACCCTCCAAAAAGTTAGGCTTCATTTTTGCTTTGTTTCCTGCTGATTCATTAGTCTCTAGCTCTTCCAGCTGCACAGCCCACTTCAGACTCCTGGCTACTCCAATGACTAGTTAGTACCTGATTTTAAAGACACAAAAGAATTGCTGGATTCCCTTCAGTCCCATACCCTATTTTATCTGCTCTGCATCCTGAATTTAGACTTGTAGCACCTTGACATCTTGACATTGCATCCCAAACCACACACGGGAAAGGCCATTACCCTCCCAACAGGGTATGAACATTCTCAAATATACCTACGTGGAAAGACACTTGAAAAAGCTGTCACTTTCTTGCTCTTTGAAGAGTCCTCGGTGTGTCTGCAAGCTTCCTGGACGCAAGTCTGCTAAAATACAACAGCAGAAAGAGCAGTCACGAACATGACAGAAGACCCAAACATCAACACATTGTCTCTAACAGAGACCAGAAAAGGAAGACTTGCAAATGGCCCTAGCCTGTACATTTGCATTTGCAGCAGAGCTTGGCTTCTACCACAGCCTGTGCTTGAATGTACACACCATGGTCCACACAGCAAACAATTATATTTCAGCTTTGTAAAGATTTGCTTTCATGTGCCACCTGCAACTTCATTTTATGGTTTTATTCTTGCATAGCGGCAAACATTTGCTTTTGCTCTAGCAAAGCACAAAGAACAACTTACAGGCTGTTTTACTCAGCGACAAGGATTCTCTTGTATCTTCAGTCTCCTGATCCAGTTGTGGAACATACTGTACATCTGGCTTTGACTGAAACAAAACATGGAGATGCTGCTAGCAAGCTTCCACTCATTTGGATAACTTCCATTTTCAGAACTAGTAGACAAGTTAACCTTAAGACATGTACCATTTCCTTAGGTTTGACTCCTCACTCCCCACAAAGGCAGTGAAAAACCAGCAAAAACTGAACATTTCTGATAGTGCTCTATAGCCTTTTCTGCAACTGGAAGGAGCAGAGTTAAGCACTCAGCAGCTGGGGCACATTAATGCCAATGAAAAAGGCAACCACCTGGAATATGACAATTTTGCCATCATCTGCTTGAAGGTAGAAAGTCCATGAGGATGTTATGAAGCTCTGAGCTGAATCCATCATGTCACTCCAGAATGATCTCACCAGCGTCAGAGGAAAGAGGAGATGAATTCTTGGCATCAACGACATTAACTGCAAATACAACATTAACTTGTTTTCCATTTGGTCTAAGTCATGTTTTCACTCACCCCCCACCCCATGCCTAGATTTCATTCCTTAAGAAGATTTATTTTCTATTTGAAGAAATTAAAATAGAAAAGACACACTGAACATAAAAAAGTAGGCGGTGTTTGAAAAACATGTCATTGACTTACTTGCTCTTGCCTTAGCTCAGCAAATGGCAATTGGTTCTGGCATCCAAGATGGCAAGCATATTGCTCATCAGATTGGGAGTACGCCTCAGTGCAGGCTGCAAGGGAGAAGTTCCCCAAATGAAAAGATAAACTCTGCATTTTAGTCAGGAAAACATTTCTAGTATAAGTTGGAGCAGAAGCGAAGTGGCAGTTAAAGGACTGACAATCCTGTTTTACAGGAAAAGATATGGCAGTCACTCCAAGGATAGTGTGAGCTCTGAAGGCTAATGAAGTCTTAAGCAATCAGCTTAGACAGCTGAGGTAGATGAATTCTGAATTCAGTCAGAGCAACCAATCAGAAATGTTATGCCTGCCAAACTCAGGGGTGCAAGTTGTTATTGATCCTCCTCCTCCCACTATAGTTTTTGCTCTACTCATCATGTAAAATGTGCATTTTAACCTCAGACAACAGAGATGGAACTCTAAAAAGCCTAGAGGGGCTACGAGTCCAAATCCCTTTGAGGCAACAACAGAAATCTTGGTATCACAGTCGCATTTTCCTGCTAGAAACTGCATTGAAAGTATCATGGAATAGTTTTAAATGAAAAATGAAGCCCACTCTTTACAGATAGCCTCTATTGATCTTTCACTAGAGATCAGAAAGATCAAGAAACCTAAATTATTCAGAGAGACTGATTTAGATTATTCTGCCCATGGAGAAATCAGGCAGATAATACATGGGCACAGCTCTTCCTCAAACCTGTAAAGCTTAGGTGGACAATGTTGCAGCACTAAATGGACTAAAGAATCAACCCGAGTAGACAGTACCTCTCCCAATTTTTTGCACGAATAAACAGAGCATCTTAAAGGCTGAGAAGCTGGTAGGAAGCATGGCATCAGCAGCATCTGAGCATTCAGTTCATGGCACCTGAACAGCAATTCCATGGTAAAACTGCCACCAAACTCGTGTTTGCAGGCGTAACGAAGCATAAGAAGACAGAACTAAGCAGATCAGCCAAGAAGTGTTTTGCCAAGCACAGATCACTTAGTCAGGGCACCAACCAATGTAACAGATTACAGAACAGAAGCCAGCAAGACAACAGCCTCAGCAAGGAGAGCTACATCAGAAAGTAAGCAACTGCTCAGTTACCTCTACACATGGTCTGCTGCTACGTTACCCCTTTTTACAGCACTCTTTGCTGTGTGGTTTAACAACCAGACTGACATGCTGTATCACAGCTATACACAGCGTGTAACAGACTAGAGCACTAGCCCATTTCTAGAGTATTAAATGCAGTTTTGTGCCACATTAGCATCTTTGCAGAGCAGGCTTTCTACTTACCTACCCTTCTATGAGCTCTGAGCTAGCCACTAGCACCCTTGCTTCTATGAGCTGCTGAGAGGATAAAAGGCTCCTCTGAGCACTGGCTTAGAGCTTAATTGCAGTGCAAATAAAAAGAGAGCTCTCACAATTCCTGCTTTGGGTGGATATGTCCCACTTAATCTCTCAATAAAACTGGGAATCAGCTCCCTTGATATTATTAGATAAACCCCAGTATTACTTGTCCTATATATTTCATCTTCACTGTGACATTTTTGCTCTAACACCGGTAATCTGAGCAAATCAGTCGCCAATATTTAATGGTCTATTTCAAATAAAACACGGACCTGACTCCCAAGAGATTAGCTGCAGGTAAACCTCAGGATGTACCCAGTCTGTTACAAGATTGAGAGCACATTCAGACCTGTGTTCCTACTCTGCCTGAATGATTCACTTCCATAAACAACTTTGTCAAGAACTGTAAATGGGATTGTCATATGAAATCATTAAAGTGTTAACTTGACTGGATTTTTTCCCAGTCAGCTGTGTTTTCTATGACAAACTGTTTATGCAGCAAAATAAAGTATTTCTAATTTATTCACCAAGACTGATAATACTTGTGAAATTCAGTCAAACAGCAACATTAGGGAACAGGTAAGGAGAAACTGGCAGAGAACAGACAACTCTTTCCTAAGCGTGTGGTTTTTTTAATGCCCTGTACATAAAAATGTTAGGTCACAGGCTGGCCTTGATGATCTTAGAAGTCTTTTACAGCCTGAATGATTCTGTGATTCTGTAAACAAGGAAGCAGTTGAAATAAGAAAGCAACTGAAGCAACCCCACCAATTTAACACCATCCTTCCAGACATTCCTGCTCTTCCCTCTCGAGTCTCCACACTATGGGATGCTGAAGCAGTGATGAAGTCTTACCAGAATCGCATTCCAGTTTGGTTCGATTCAAGTCGATGCCATCGTCCACAAACTGACAAATGGAGAACAGTCTGCAGCCTCGCTGGCATGCATACAGCTCCTCTTCCTGGGAAGGCACAAGAAAAGGCTTCCATCCCATCATTCAGGAACAAATTATCACAAAATAGAAGAATTTTAGAGGGTTTTTTGTAAATGCTACAAGAAGCCACCCACCAGAGTACCATCCTACTTCACTCCAGCAGACCTATAAGCCAGCTAAACGTGACACTCTGGATGATCTGAAATAAAAGAGCTACAGCTCTTGAACACTAACATTCCTATTGATTGATTTCTAACACTGAGAGCTCTTCATTCCATGGTGGGACAGCCCTGGAACAGCAAATTCTGTTTTGTAATTCCAGTTCTACAGCTCACAAGCAAAGTCATGCTGCCTTTTTTTTTTTTAAAGTGTTTGGTTTAAGAACAAGACATGCTACTGTAAATTATTTACTGACATTTCACCCTACAAAACACAGACAGCCTTCCACCTCAGAAGTTAAACCCAGCAAAGGGTACAAAGCCAGACTAATTCTGACAGAGTACTGCAACCTATCTACCAGGCTGTAATCAGAACTACACCAGAACTGTCAAAGAGATCATGTTCTGATGCACTGCACCAGTACCTTGGCTAACGGCTCACTTGCCAGACCAGTTCCACAAACACACTTTTTTATTTATCGCATGGAACTGAAGGAGAAAGCTGCTTCCTTCCTGCAACTACAATGGAAAACCTACACCTCATAATTCTTCTGCCCACAGAACCACAGGGACAGGTGTGCAGCTACAGCACTCTCCACACTGCAGAATTAATGACAGTCTGTTACGCGAGTGCTCCTGCTTAGGATAACACTGTATCATAAGCCCGGCCCATTAAAACCACTAACTCCAAAACCGCTCAAATTGTTGCAGCCAGGTGCTGTACAACAGGCAGAAAAAGGACTGCGAACTAACTTAAAACCAAACACACCACACCTTCTTTGACAACCTCCTGCAAATTAACTCGCCATTGTTTGTCTCTGAGAGAACAAGTTCACTGATGTTAAAGACACACAAGCAGAAAACTGTGACTGTAAATTACAACCCAACTCTGACAAGGTGGCCAAAATAGTTATGCTGTTGCAGAAAACATGTTTTGGAATTCGACAGCCAGAGAGAATCAGCTTTATCAGACCCATCTGTATGTCAGTCTTCCATGGAAGACTCAAAGTTTGTCTTGCTTTCAAGTGGCAACTAAAACAATTTCCTTCAGTTCAACTGGTTGTTTTGTGACAAATGGAACAAAATATAAATATAAAGAAAGACATTATTATGTTATTCAACAGCTCCACCAACACACAACAAAGAATTCAAAAGCACAGTGAAAAAACCACATAAGTTTGAGCTTGAAAGGGCCCTGGTACAAAAACGAGAGCATTGCACCAAAACAGTATAGAAATACATTACGACGTTTAGTCCTAATTTCTGAGGTTCAGCTCTTTCTTCCCACTACCATGACACGTAGACACCAAAAGATGCCATAAGTACAGTTCAAGGGATACAACAGCACAAAATCCAATTTAAGTTCTGCAGGAAAGCAGCCAAAACTCTGTTACCTAACATGCTGTCACTGCTTCCATTTGCCTGCTGACCTCATGTGAACTCTCCAGTAAGTGTTCCATAATTTAGAGCTCAACCTGCTGCAGCTGATGAGGAAGCACATCACCAAGAAAGAACCAGGAAAGGTAAGATTTCTGGTACTACATCTGACAAATTCAAGCCAGTAGTTTAAAGCCCTACAACAAGACTTGTAAAGGGACTACAGGGAAAGTCTGATGAAGAGTGGCTGGGGGTGTTTAGCCTGGAGGACATTCAGGGGACAGCTTCTCCCTCTCTGCAGCTCCCTGAAGGGCGGTTGTACTCAGCTGGGGTTCAGGCTCCTCACCCAGGCAACTAGCAACAGGATGAGAGGGCAGGGCCTGTTAGGAAGCCCTTACTCATGAAAGGGTGATCAGACCCTGGAATGGACTGCTCAGGGATGTGGTGGAGTCCCCATCCCCGGAAATGTTTAGGGACAGACTGGATGTAGCACATAGTGCCCTGGTCCAGCTGATGTGATGACATTAGGTGATAGGCTAGGCTGGATGAGCTCAGAGGTCTTTTCCAACCAGATTCCTGTCAGACACTCTGACAGGAGTATTTTACTGTGTGATGAATAAAGCAAGTGAATCAAAACACGGGCTGAAGCTCCTGACAAACCTCCTGTTTATCGCTATTTTTATCACTCAACATCCAGATGTCACACCAGCTCAGTGACTCCGCATCTCCGGCCTGTCACGACCACAGCCCTGTTTTAGAGCCCAAAGCCACGGAACAGCCCAAACCAAACGACAGAAACGGGAAAAGCAGCAGCAGCAAAAGCCTCAAACCCCACAGCCTCACCTGCCACTAACCAAGCGCCTCAGAGAGCGGCTCTCCCCCGGCAAAGCAGCACCCTAACTACCCACTGTCAACGTGTTTAGAGCAGCTACTGCAGCCTCTGCTCTGAGGGCACGTACCTTGGGGTAGGTGTGTAGGGGGTAAGTCAGCTGGCAGGCGCGGTGACACGACGCCGTGTTGCCCAGCACGGAATCAAAGGCCTCGGATGAGGCGGCGGGCAGCGCCCCGGACCCTCGAGCGCTGCTGCTGCTGCTGCTGCCGCCCGCCAACAGCGCCATAGCAAGAGGCAGCCAGAGGCCGCCCCGCCGCGCCGCCATCTTCTTCCTCTTCTTCCTCCACCTCCTCGTCCTCCTCCCGCAGGCCCCGCTGACGGCAGAGGGCGCCGGGGCACTGTCGCGAGATTTCCCGGCCGCCCCCCACCCCCGCGCGTGCCTGCTGGGAAGCGTAGTGCGCGTCGCCAGGCAGCCGCAGCGCTTCCATACGACCCCTACCCTGTCTCCGCGGCCGGAACTACCAAGGGGCGGCTTCCGGGACGATGGACCGGTTCGTGGTGCGCAGGGCCCGCGGTCCAGAGGGACCCCGGCGGGCCGCGCCGGCCTCCCGCGTCTACCGGCAAGCAACCCTCGAGTCCCTCAAGGCAGGTCCTGGGGGGCAGGTGTTGGGAGGGAGCGGAAGGGGCAGCTACGAGGCCCGCGGTCTTCGAGGGCCTGAGGCGAGGCCTGCCCCGTGTGCAGGCCCGCGATCACCCCGCGAGGAGCCAGGCAGGTCCCGAGGGAATAAAGAAGGGCGGTCAGGCTTTTGTGTGGAGCCGAGCATTCTGTAAAGCACTCCTGGTCCCAGCTCTTCACCAGTCCTTGCAGTGCTGAGGCAGCCTCCTGACAGAGAATGGGAATCGAAGCTAGAGCATTGAAAGGGAGGTTTTTGCTGCGTTGAAAGGGGTTTCCTAAACCGAGATGGTTACAGCTTTGCTCCTTCCTGCTCGTTTGGGGTGGCAGAGGGGCAGACAATTGGAACAGCATCCTGGCCTGAATCAGCAGTAGTGTGGCCGGCAGGACCAAGGAGTTGATCCTGCCCCTGTACTCGGTCCTAGTGAGGCCACACCGAGACTGAAGGAGCTGGGGTGGTTCAGCCTGGAGAGGAGGAGACTGAGGAGAGACCTCACTGCTCTCTATAACTACCTGAAGGGACTAGCAATAGGACTTGAAGAAATGGGGTCAGGTTGTGCCAGGGAAGGTTCAGATGGGATCTCAGGAAAACCTTCGCAGAAAGAGTGGGGAAGCCTTAGAACAGGCTGCCCAGGTGGTGTCCGGGGACGGGGGGGAGGTTCAAAAACAGATGCCCAGAGTGTTTGGGAGGTGGTTTAGTGGTTTAGGGTTGCAGGGTGGATGGCTGGACTTGATCCTGAAGGTCTTTTCCAATCCTGATGACTATGACTCTGTAATACAGCTGGGGGACACCACTGGCTTCAATGTTGCCAGCTGGCTCACTTCTCATCCCAGCAAGAGACCCCTCCAGTTGGTTGTGCAAGACCTGCGCTAGAGCTGAGCCCATCTTTGCCACCTGTTGTAAAAGCACAACATGAAAACATTTGCTGCATCAAAGAGCTTATTGATGTAAGGCAGAAAGCAACAGAATGATGCACAGAGAAGCCCTATCTCTCTGGCCACCACTGAGTCTTTGTCAGGTGCTTCACCTCTGGAATGCAGGACTTGCACTGTTTGCAGTCCACTGTGTCAGAGTCTGTGGTATAAACAGGCTGAAAAACACTACCAGGTGGCCATTTCCTTGAGTCTGTACTTGTGTTTCCTGGTGCTTTCTTTCTCTGATGGTGTTACTTTACAGCTAGTATAAGCAGGAATCACATTCTGCCAAGTTAGTGGCTGCCTCTCTTTTAGTCCTGTTTCCTATGAAGAGACACTTACGCAACAGTCTCTTTATATTCAGAACGCTTCTACAAGACTTTTGTTGTTACATGCCTTAAGTTTGGCAGATCAAGGTGGAGCATCTCACTTTGCTTTGTAGTACTGGTTTGCAGTAAGCTGCAAATCTTAAGGAAGTATCTGTTGTTATGAGCTGTCATGGATTCTGTGCTAGGTTCATGCCACAATCAGTAATTCATGTGTTGATAATGGTCCCATTAGCTGACGATGAAGCCAGTGTCCTTATTTTATAAGACAACTATTCTGCTTTCCTAATGGCTTTTCTCTTTTCCAGAGAGTTGTGGTTGTAGAAGACATAAAACGATGGAAGTCTATGCTTGAGCTTCCTGGGCAATCAAAAGAGAATCTGATCGAAGCTTTGGAGGAGCTAAAGAAGAAAATCCCCTCCAAGGAAGTGTTACTTTCAACACAAATAGGTACATCTTGACTCATCTAGACCATGAATATTAGACTGTCTTGTGTCTGTGTGGCTTGGCTGTACACACAGGAGACCAGTTTGTCAGCCTTTTAAGAAATGAGTGTAGCTGGCGATAAAAAACTGTTGATACCCAGCTCTGTACTTGATACCAGAGCTTGTTCTCAGAAAGTTACCTGGCTTCAAATTTATCACAGGTGGCCTGTTTGTTACCAAATACTGCATCACCCCCTTCTGTGTTCAGATTTTTGAAGAGCTCTTCTTTGGCACTTTTATGTTTTACTGCTTGTGCTAGCAGTCGGGGACATGGCACAGTGCTCTCTCTTGTCATCCGAGATGTGGCTCATCTATATGACTCTGAACACACGATAATTCTCCTCACATTGGCCCAGAACTCCTTATTGCATCCTCACACAGAAATCCCCAGCAAATGGGCACCTCTGTGCAGGTGACACAGCCCAGTGTGTGGCTTTTTTCCCTAGGAGCTAGGGGAGGGATGATGTTAAGGCTGCATGGTCCCTGTAGTTTCTATCGGGAGAGACAGTAGTGCTAGCCTTTGTTCGCAATTAGAGCAGCTGGATCTCTACTCAAAGAGCCCCCCGTGCCTTAGAAAAGGAGATGTGAGCTGCATCCTCCCCTTAAATCTGAACTGTTTCAATTGCCAAGTTCAGCTTGGCGAGGCTTTTCCCGACATTTTTGTTTCCCATGCCTGCCTGAGCACGGCTGGGCTGCAAGAGCCACCGAAGCTTAACAGTGACATCTCCTGGACAACGGCGCTACTGGTCAGAGAGAAATCCCTGCTCGATGGAGGTCTTCTGTGTCTCCTCTCAGAGGAAAGTCTCCTGTTTCCTTTGCTCTGTTGGCTAGAAAGATTCTGCTTGGAGTCACTGTGATGAGTGTCAAAAAATGAATGTCAAAATGCTTTAGCCATCACCAGCAACATCTCCATCCTTAAAGAAGGTTTCCGTTCAAAACCAGCATTTTTTTGTAGGCCAGTCTAACAAGCTCCCACCAGATCTGCTATCTGTGTAGAAGATTAATGCAGCCCTGAGAAGGAACTTCTTCACAGTGAGGGTGACAGGGCACTGGAACAGGCTGCACAGGAGGGTTGTGGAGTCTCCTCTGGAGATGTTCAGAACCCGCCTGGATAAGTTCCTGTGTGACTTCGTCTAGGTGATCTTGCTGTGGCAGGTGGATTGGACTAGATAATCTTTCGAGGTCCCTTTGAATCCCTCATGTTCTGTGATTCTCTGTGATTAAGAAAGTGGTTTTTCACATGGGTGGGTCAGTTCCTTGCTACTTGCTCAGACAATTGAAGAGTGAGAACTTCAGGCTTAGAATCATTCAGGTTGGAAAGACCCTTGGGATCACTGAGTCCAACCTACTCTACAAGTTCACTCCTAAACCATATCCCCCTACGTCATATCTAAGTGACTTTTAAATGCATCCAGGGTTGGTGACTCAACCACCACCCTGAGCAGCCCATTCCAGTGCCTGACCACTCTTTCTGTGAAGAATTTTTTCCTGATGTCCAGCCTAAATGTACCTTATTGAAGCTTGCCTCTGGTTCTGTCACTAATTACCTGTGAGAAGAGACCAGCACCAACCCCTCTACAGTGTCCTTTCAGATAGTTGTAGAGAGTGATGAGGTCTCCCCTTCCTCAAACTAAACAGCCCCAACTCTCTCAATCTCTCCTCATAAGATTTATTCTCCAGGCCCTTGACCAGCTTTGTTGCTCTCCTTTGCACCTGCTCCAGCACCTCAATGTCTCCCTTGTACTGAGGTGCCCAAAACTGGACACAGTACTCAAAGTGCAACCTCACCAGTGTGGAGTACAGGGAAACAATCACCTCCCTACTTCTGCCTCATTCCTAATAATTTTAAATGGGCATTCTTGTCAATGTTCTGGTTGTTTTGCTGACGTTGCCTGAATTGAAACTGTGTGGCCACTTTAGCGTTGATAGGATTGTTCTGCTGTCCACTATATTTTGTCCACCTACCAAACCCACAGGAGGTGTGCGTGTTTTCCAGGTCACACAGTGAATAAGATGCGCAAACATTCCGATCTCGACGTGGCCAGCCTCGCCAAAGAGATTTACACAGAGTGGCGAACTTTCATCAAAGACCATTCAAACAAGCCCTCAATAGAGGTCAGGAGTGATCCCAAGACCGAGGCTTTCAGAAAGAACGCACGGAAGCTGCTTTGTGAAGCCCTGGATCTAGAGGTGGCCTTAAGATCTGTTTGCCTTTGGCTCAGATAGCTACTTATTGTACAAACAAGTTACAGAATGACAAAACTAAAGGGTATCTTTGGTTGGAAGAGACCTTTCAGATTGTCATTCACATGTTTTTCAGCCATAGCTACTGTAAAGCTGGTGCTGCTTGTGGCGATGGGGCCCAGACCAGACAATCCCTACGTTCAGTGATCAGATGAGACATTTGTAAATTTAAATCTGCTGCAAAAACAGAGAGGAAAGGTTGAAAGTGGGGTTAAATCCCAGGTCCCTCAGGTATCTTTAAGTAAATGGACAGGGCTTTGCTCTAAAGCTTAATGACTAGTTTGTTTAGTCTGTGAAATGCGACACTTCTCTCTTTTCATCGATTCACTAATTATCCTATAAATGGCAAGTCAGGGGAGACATTCGCTGTTTATAATATCATAGACTGACTCAGGTTGGAAGGGTGAAGGACGCTGAACTGCTTTAGAGTCCAGCACAGAGCCACCAAGATGATGAAGGAAGTGGAGCATCTCCCTGATGAGAAAAGGCTGAGGGAGCTGGGCCTCTTTAGCTTGGAAAAAAGGAGACTGAGGGGTGACCCCATTATTGTTGATAAATGTGGAAAGGGTGGGTGTCAGGAGGATGGAGCCAGGCTCAGCTCAGTGGCATCCAATGATAGGACAAGGGGCAGTGGATGTGAGCTGGAATATAGGAGGCTCAAGTAAAGATGAGAAGGAACTTCTTCTGGGTGGGGTGACGGAGCACTAAAAGGGACTGCCCAGGGGGTTGTGGAGTCTCCTTCTCTGGAGATATTTAAAAGCCACCTGGATGTCTTCCTGTGCAACTGGATCTTGGGGATCCTGCTGTGGCAGGGAGATTGGACTGGATGATCTTTCAAGGTCCCTTCCAGTCCCTAATGTTCAGTGATTCTGTGAACATCTACCGAAACCTCCCTGCCATGGGTGGCAATACCTCTCAACTGGACTTAGTTGCTCAAGGCCTCATCCAGCCTGGCTTTGGACACCTCCAAGGAGTTTTCAAAGCTCTGAGAACAGCCTCTCCAACTTTCAGTCTGTCTGGACTGAGACAGCACAAAAGGTGGTTTGTTGGGGAAATGCCTCATAAAGACACGGACTCGTCTTTGCGGGGCTGCTGGGTCAAGCTTAGTTCTCAGAAAACACATCTGTGACTGTAGGAAAGTCCGAACCTGTGGGTTGTAAAGGCCTGAAATGGGGAGTACTAGGTAAAGTAGAATTGCCTCTGAATAGGACTCATCTGAAGCACAGCAAGGAAGAACACCACCCTTCTGGCTTGCAGCTACCCCTGTTCATAGATGTGGAGCTTAAAGCAGCAGGGGAACGGCATAGATAGCCACAGAGGGTCACCAGACAGGGAGGGTGGAGCTGAGTGAATCCAAGGGGCTTCTAGTGCTGCCCAGCAGAGTGTTGTCTTAGTGATGGGTCACTAAGTGAGAGGCCAACGCTCTGTCTGCCCAACAGAGTGAGTAAAGGACTTAAGAGATTCCCACTGCTTACACACTGGAAACTCCTACGCACAAAGTACAGGAGATTCCCCCTCGCCAGAGGCGGAAGTGAAATTACAACCATTTCTTGATGGGTGGGAGACGTTTTTTTTCATAAGCTGTGCTAAATTACAGGCTTTGGCACATGTTGAAGCAATAACTACCTAATTAACATTTAGCAAATCCCTTTCTGCGTTCTTAATTATACCTCCTTCCACACACAGAGAGCCCGCGTTTCCCTTTATAGCACCGGGCATAGTTGCCAAGTGTTTGGCATGTCTGAGAGTTGCTGTTGGAATCAACTTTAAAACAGTATCCAAGGTACCTTACATCAGCTAGATCAAAAGGGAGCTTTCTGCTTGATGGAGACGGTACGATGTGGCTCTTGTAATTGCACTTGAGCTCGATACCCAAAGCTAGTTGCAGATTAGTTTCCTGCTGTGATGGCAAAGTGCTGCCACCCAGCTGGAGATGTGGATGTGTTCCCTGCCACTGCCCATGTTGCCTTAATTGCTAGGATGGAATTAAATTGTTTCCTGTTATACCTGTGATGGGAAGTAGATTTCCTTGAATCCAAGCTGATTAATGAAGAAACGCTGAAAAACTCCCAATTTCAATCAGTTGGTCTCTCCTTATTAAACACAAGGATCTGATTTTATACTCTGCTGTTTCCAGATTGATCACCCACTGGCTGAAAATATCGAGCGAGAAGTTTTTCATCTCTCCTCCCGTCTCATTAGCGCACCTTACCGCAGAACGGTGCGAGCTCTTGTCTTCTCGTTAAAGCACAAACCTGAAACACGAGCAGAAGTCAGGGCTGGCACACTTGCCATCCCTGCCTTTGTACAGAGCCATAAGAAGTGACACGTGGTGCTCGATCCCGAGTGAGAACTTGGTGTGCCTACATCTCAGTGGAAGCGGGAGCCCTTTCTGTCATGAGGGGAGTGCCCAAGCGCTGGTGGTGTGACTCACTTGGCACCGCTCACTGGGCTGCTCAAGACAAGAGCTACTAATGATGGAAGTGTGGTGCTGGAGATCTGACTTGGTAGAAATCTGTGTGGGCAAGAAAAGTTTAATCTACTGTGCTGCATGTTTCTGCGCTACAAGCCCACCCATGCTGACTCACCTGTTTCTCACCTCTGTCTGTCATCCATTCATCCAGCTCCATCTCTATCCCTGACGTGGATCTTCAGGTGGCATCATCTGAATTACATAAAGGAGCAGTGTGCTGGTGGGAAATACTGGGAATTCAGGGTAATTGTATGCAAAACCACAGAATGTCTTTGGTTGGAAGAGACCTTTAAGGTCACGAAACCCAGCCTTCAACCCAGTACTGCCAGGTCACCACCCTCTGTTGTCACTCAGTACTACATCAGTACACATCTGCCTTTTAAATCCCTCCAGGGATGGTGACTCCACCATTGCCCTGAGCAGCCTATTCCAATGTCCAATAACCCTTTCAGTGAAGAAATTCTTCCCAACATCCAGCCTAAACCTCCCCTGGTGCAGCTTGCAGCCATTTCCTGTGGGCTTGTCACTTGCCACCAGGGAGAAGAGGCTGAACCCCTCCTTGCTCCAACCTCCTTTCAGGTAGTTATAGAGAGATCAAAGTCTCCCCTCAGACCACAGGAGGAGATTCCTAGTGGAACCCTCTTTAACCTGAAATGGGCTGGCTAAATGGTGGCCGCAGCTGGGCCCTGCCTGTGGCAGCAGTGAGCTGTTTTGTCAAGCTGGGTGATTTCCAGTTGCCACATTTCAGAGCCAGATGCAGCATGGCTTTCAGTAACTTGCTGTCCACCATTCCATAGACTCAGCCATCCAGCAGTTGTGGATGTTTTCTAAAGCCATGGGATGGAAATCAAAACACCTAGGTGCTATCTAACACCTCTGCTGTTTAATGAGCAGCTCACTCAGACGGCCATACCTCACTCCTGATGTGAATGTGGTGCTTGTTCTCACTGTAACATGGACAGAACTTGAATTTTCTAAATAAAATTGGGTTATAAACAATACTCCTCGCAAAGGTTGGGTTTTTTCCCCTCTGCAAGGAAGATGGTTCAGAGTGATCGTGTGAACAGTTTTAAGCAACAAACTACTTACAGTTATGAAAAGTTGGAAACCTTGGCTTATGTTTACTCTGATTTCCTCAAGTCATCTTGCTCTTCACCAAAGCTCCAAGGACACAGTGTTTCCTCACTGGTAGGTGATGAAGTGTTCGCTGCGCGTGCATGTGTGTATGAGGGACGGGGCACAGACCTTGCCCTGAGTTAGGAGGGAGACAGAACAAAATGTGGAGATGAGTGAAAGCTCCCTGTTTGCAGTCATGGGAATTGAAATCAAACGAGAAATTCAGCATAAGCTGGCAATGAGCTTTCAGTCCACAAGGCCAACCGTATCCTGGGCTGCATCAAAAGAAGCGTGACCAGCAAGTCGAGGGAGGTGATGCTCCTCTACTCCGCCCTGGTGAGACCGTACAGTTCTGGAGCCCCCAGCTCAAGGACATCAAACTGTTGGAGCAAGGCCAGAGGAAGGCCATGAAGATTATCAGAGGGCTGGAGCACCTCTGCTTTGGGTACAGGCTCAAGAGTTGGGGCTGTTCAGCCTAGAGAAGAAGAGGCTCTGGGTAGACCTTATAGCAGCCTTCCAGTACCTGCAGGGGGGCTATAAGAATGCTGGGGAATGGCTTTTTACAAGAGTTTGTAGTGGTAGGATGAGGGGAAATGGCTTTAAGCTAGAGGAGGGGAGATTCAGATTTGGTGTTAGGAGGAAGTCGCTCCCTGTGAGGGCACTGAGACACTGAACAGGTTGCCCAGAGAGGTTGTGGCTGCTCCATCCCTGGAAGTGGTCAGGTTGGATGGGCCTCTGGGCAACTTGGTCTGGTTAGAGGTGTCGCTGCCCGTGGCAGGGGGTTGGGACTGGAGGATCTTTAAGATCCCTTCCAGCCCAAACCATTCTGTGATTCCATAACGAAGCATCTTTTGCTCAGTTGTGGTCAGAGGTCTTCTTTCTGAAGTCGCTTAAGGACAAACAATGCAGCGGGAAAACTAGGAATTAGTCTTTATTCAGCTCTTCAGCACAGAACATGACTGTCATGTGTCCCACTAAACACACACCAGGAGGAAACTCTCATGTACAGTTTCCCTATTTAATGGGCAACATATTTTTTCCCCAACCTGTGTTTGAAGGGTCCTAAATGTGTAACCCCTGGTCCAGCGCCTCTATCTTGGCAGTAACTTTTGGGCTGACAATTCACAGACCCAGCTTTGCATAAAGCTCACCGTCTGGAGGAACTGGAAAGAATTTCAGTTGTGAAGGTTGGACTTGAGACCCAGAGAACTGGATGAAATGCAGAGAACAAGGCGATGCTTTAAGGACAAAACCGGAAAGGAAGAAAGAGATACAAGAAAGCAATAGGGATGCATTTTCCCAGAGGGTGATGCTGAATGCGACGATGGCATACCTGACACTTGGCTGGAATCAAGTTTTTAGTTACCCTCTAAAGACAAGGTTCCCCCCTTGGAGCAATCTCACCTGCAAAACCACAGTTATTCATGCCTTAAGTTACCTACTGAACCAGTTCACTACTCCTCAGTTCTTCCTTCCCTCCACTGGGTGATGCAGCCAGTGGGGAGACTGGGGCCATGTGACTTGTGGATGAAACAGGAGGCCAGGGATGGCTAGTTCTCAGTGCTGTGAGCTGCTGACTAGCTGTGGTCACTGTGACCTCCAGAAATCTCTTGAAATAGGTCTGAACCCTATGGAGTGCATTGCTCCTGAGCCTGGGCTGGCTCTGGAACATCTCGTATGCTATAGTCTGCCTGTGGCAAACCTACTTACAGGAAGTTCTGCAGGATCCTCACCAGCTTGGATTGTCTTGCTACATGGGTTCTACATTACAATGAGGGAGGAAGGGGCCCCTCATGCACCCTAAAGTTTGCCCAAAAAGCCATTTCTCCTGAATTCTGCTCTTTCTCCTCTGGTTTTCCTTGGCAGCCACTGTGTGGTACCCACCAGCCCCAGGGTACCAGTTACAAAGGCACGGACACCCCATGAGCTCCTGTCTTCACACTGGGGAACCCTTTCTAGATTAAAAGGGAGGATGAAAGGGCTGAGTGGTGGCTGTCTTGTGCTGGGTTCCTCTGGCACAGTGCCTTTGAAATAGCTGCTTCCCTTCTTACAAAGAAAATGCTAAACGAAGGAGGCACCCAATCTTCAGAAAAGGTTCTGCCTTCCACCCCCACTCCTTTTCTCATGATGTTAAGCTCAGCCCATAGATTTTTCAGCAAGAGGGTGCACAAACCCAACAGACACCTGCCACACCCAGCAGAGGGGAGGGGAGAGGGAGAGGGAGAGGAGCACCTTCTGGAAGCAACGGTCTCCTGCTCTGCTCCCCTCCCCTGCTCACGCTGCCGGTGCTTGGGGGATACTGGGTGGGTGCAGAGGAGCACAGGGATGGATGAAGGGGTAAATTCACCCCAGCCAGAGCTGACTTCTGACCCTACCTTTGCAGAGCCAGTTTGGGAAGGCACCAGGTGACAGCTTGCTCTGTTCCCATGAGCAGGCACTGCTCAGGAGAGCTTTGTGCTGCTGCAAATTACTTGGGCGAAAGAAGACAGGAGCAGACAAGACCCTCCCTGTCCTTTGGACAAGAAAGTGCGCAGTGCTTCGCCAGTTTTCATCTTTTAAGAGGCTCTTCAAAGGTTTCTCCACAAAGAACTCAAACTTTTAGATCCCATTTGCTTCCCCAGCAGCCCTCTAATGCGAAGGGTTTGCTAGGCTGGCCCCAGATTAAGGCTAGGAGCAGCCACAGATGTCTTTTGGAGCCCTGCATGTTTGAAGGAGGCTTCAGGAACGTCCCTCCTAGGGTTTGTTATCACACCACAGAAATCTGGGGCTGGAGCAGAGGAAGGACAGAGGGAAGCAGAAAAGAAGAAGTGGAGAGAGGGGAAACATGTTAAGCAGTTCCCCACCACGCAGCCAGCAAACCCTGGCTCCTCTGTGCACGGCACAGCACCAGAAGCATTGGGTCTCTCTTGCTGTAGCACTTTTAAAGGGGATTTTAAATAATTGCTCAGGAGCGAGTCCTCTCACAGCAGTTGTGGGGATTACCACAAAGGCTGGGTTTGTTTAAACACCCCTCTGCTGTGGTGGATGTCCTGGAGGGGAAACTGAGGCACAGTGGGATGGTGACATGCCATGGGATGAAAAATAAAAGGAAGCCCGTGCCAGGGTTACACTGCAATTAACGATGCTCTAATTCTTCTGCTGGCAGTCCACTGAACAACATCCACAGCCTCTGTCAATTAGATGAGATTATGGGCTAATCCTTGCTAATTATATATTATTATCTAGCAAGCAGTTATCTACCTATAAGGGGTGCTCCTATAAAGGACAAACTCTGTTGCTCCAGTGCAGCTAGCCCCAACGTCAAAAAGAAAATGCCAAACCCATTTCTGCTGTGGCCAATGTTTAGCCCAAGCTGGAATTTTCCCTTTGAACTCCTGCAGTGTTCTCCCAGACAGAAGGAGGAGGTGGAGGAGGAAGCGGGCTGCGACAGGGTCAAACCCACAGCCCCAACCTGCCACGGAAACATGGCCATGAACTCAAAATCCAGCCCTAAACTCTCCCATCCAGCGTGGATCAAACACCTCACTCAGCCCTTACACACCACGAACAGAAGAGAGGAACCTCTCTGTCCCTGGGGCTGCAACAACTGGGAAAACACGCTGGGAAAAAGCTCCCAGTAAACACCATCACTGCATTTTTAATGGTCCATATGCTCCATGCAGGATGTTTCCCCAGATGGCCGGGCTGCTTCACGGCAGCAACCTCATCTGTGCCGCCTCGGACAAGGTCTCCAGCAAGTACCTTGATGCCTAAGGCAGGGATGTCCCAGTGTCAGGCTGGCACTGCCCACCAAAGCAGGCTGCCCTGCAGAGAGGGGCTTTGGTTTACTGTGGTTAGGGGCTGAGGCCAAAGTGGTTGGAGGGTTTTTCTCCTTCCTTCATCACTGGTTTGAATCAGAGTCCTGCAGGGGTGGTGTACGAGAACAGATGGACGGATGGGCATGAATCACTGATGGGGAAGGAAAAGATCCCAGGACTGAGGTCTGAAATAACTTCAGGGCTTTCCACTGCTCCCATGGCCTGACACTCCAAAGCTCCTGTGCTACTTTACCTACTCAGACAGAAGCAAAAGCAACCTGCCTCAATCACAGGCTCAGCCAGGGCAGGAAACACCAGGGATCCTGCTTGTGCCCTGGCTTTTACACACTTCTGAGTAGGAACTAATCAGAGCACCCTCCAGGTCTGGACACAACTACCACTCCTTCAGGGAGCCAAAGCAATTCATGGTTGTGCAGCCCAGGGACACCCTGAGAGCAGGTCTGCAGGCAACTGCACTCACCCAGCACTTTGCACTGGGATGGCCAACATGTTTCCTGTCCCCACCTGCCCTTCGTGGAGATGTTATAGTTCCCATCACAGAGATGGGCAAAGGGAAGGACAACTTCCCAGGCTGCCAGTGGCCAACACTTCTGCTCACACCAACACCCCAACTAGCTCCAAACTAGCTACACACTCCTTCTCCCGCTGTGTACAGAGGACGGACAGTCAGTCTGAGTGACTGGGACCAGTAAGCATCTTGCTACATCCCAGTCTGCAGGGGCTCCTTGCTCTGCTGGGCACAGGACGGTGAAAGCCATGGGGAGATGAGGGATCAAGCTCCGTCCCAGACCCATCTCCACTTAGGCAGACACCCACCTTGTCTGTGGGGTGCAAGGCTGTGACACAGCCCCCAGGCTCAGGCAACCATAACAGAGGTACAGAGAGGGCTGATGACTCCCTCTTCCTTGTCCCAGTCCCGGCTCCCATTCCCATGCTGGGCACTGCAGAAAGTAGTATTACACAGGATAAGCCACCATGGGGTAGTTGCCTGGTGAGGGGTGACCCAGCAGCTGCTCAGGAAGATTTCCCGTGCTTTTCTGCAGCCACCAAGGTAACAATGCTGGCCATTTTCATTGTAAGAGAAACACCTGAGTCAGCAGAACCTCCCCGTGCCCCGCAGGCCATGTGAATCTCCAGCGAGCCGAGCACGCGATGCTTTTGCGTTAAGAAATCATCAGGATCGCCTTTGTTTTTCCTGTGTGCAGAAATCTGGGGTCTAAAAACCATCTAGGGAAGGGACCCAAGCTACCTATCCCACCTGAAGTCCTACTTTGGCAAGGAAAAGCCCCTAAAGCAGTCAGATCCCACACAGTGAACCCAGAGCTGGGTGTGCAGCCCCTGACTCGTAGAATCATTTAGGTTGGAAAAGACCTACAAGATCATCAAGTCCAACTATGAACCCAACTGTCCCAAGGCCACCTCTAAACCCTGTCCCTTAGCTCCAGATATGCATGACTGAAACACACTCAGAAACAGCGATTCAATCCCCTCCCTGGGCAGCTTGTTCCAGTTCCTGATGAAACACCCATACTAGTGTCTTCCAGTTTGGCCTGACCTTTTATCCTCACCCACCATGGCAGAGTAACCCCAGGGGACATTTGGGATCACAGAAGAGCCCTTAGGTAAACCAAAGGGACCCTGGGACTCAAGGGGGCATCTTGGGGTGACTCATGGGGACACTGTAGATTCTGAGATGACCCAAGTTGCCCCTGGGGACTTTGAAGAGGAGATTTGGGTACTGTGGGGGTAGCCATTTGGGATCATGGGGGAATCCTGGGGGTCATTTGCGATGGTGAAGGAAAATCCAGGTTACCCAGTGGGGACCATGAGGAGACCCATGAGGGCAACCCAGGGGGACACCGAAGACAGTAGGAGGGATCCCAGAGTGATTCAAGTGGACATTTTGGTCTGGGGGAGAGTAATTTTGGGTGACCCAGGGGGCCATTTAGGACAGTGAGGATACCCTGGGGTAATCCCAGGGTGCTGCTGACCTGCCCGCAGGAGCAGGGCCAGACTTGCTGTGCTGAGCTCAAGTGAACAGCCAGACACCCACCCCTTAACCACAGCACTATGGCCAGAGAGGTGCATCTCTCACTCTTTCTCTCCCCATGCCAGGACCTGATGGTGACCAGACAACCCCAAGTTTCCCCAACCCCACAGAAGGAACAGATCCAGTGTCCCCAGCTGCTCCAGCATGGGGTCACTCAGCCTTGTGGTCACCCTGCTGTCCTGTTGCTGCATCTGCCTTCCTCACACCAGGTATTTCCAGGGGACTGGAGGGCAGTGACGCCAGTCCAGGGAAGCTGGCACCCTGCCTGCACCACGGTCCTTCCCAGCCCACAGCTTCAGGGCCCCCACAGAGTCTGAGCAAGCCTGGCTCCTCTGCAGGGTCAGGTTCAGCTGTGCCCAGTCTGCATTCTCAGCAGAGCCCTCTCATCTGAGTGCTCCTCACAGCCATCATGGCAAGACCACCAACACCTGACTGGGTGTGGTGGGATGTTCCAGGGCTGCCAGATCCTTGTGTTGTAGATTATGACACCATGTGGTCACTGGGAAACCCTTGGGGCAGGGGGAACAGGGTCCTGCAGAGGCAGTGGTGCCTATTTTGGGGTACCTCCACCACTGTGGAACCACTTGCTCAATGTACAGCACCATCAGCACATCCCAAATCACCACATCCCCCATCAGCACAACCACCACAACGTTGCTGGTGAGCAGCAAAAACACTGAGAGCATGTCTGGGATGTTACAATATTTTAGCCTGGCTTCCCTCTGCCAGAAGCAATTCCCTCACAGAAAGAGGGGAATAAACCAGCCAATCTCCCAGGGGCTCTTCCAGTCCTGTTTTCCCTGATCTATGATTTTCACTGATTGTTCTTCACCAGATTTGTTTGCAGGGAGGTACCAGGGCCTCTCCCTCCTGCACAACAGCAGAGCACTTGTCTGCTCCGGAAAGACAGCTCCCAGTCCACAAGCAAAGCCAGGAAATGGGCTGGCTGCATCCAGCTTGGCGCCATCAAACCATCAGGCTCTAAATAAATCATCAGATGAGTAACCGGAGCTCTGCTGGTGCTCAGGAAGCACCAGGTGAGCGCTAAGAAGGGAAACTGAGGCCCAGAGTGTGAGGAGCACAGGCACTGGTGAGGGGTTCCTGATACCTGAGAGGAAGGATTTATTTCACAAGATGACCTGGGCAGTCACTCCAGGCTGTGGGCCGCATTGCTCTGTCCCTGGCTCAGCTCCCTCTCCAGTCAGGGCAGTGCCCTGCCAGGGGATTCCACACTCTCTCAGCAAGATCCTCTCACCTGCAGGCTATTCCCAGGGGACCTCCCAAGCTGCTGCAGTCCTTACCTGCAGGGGTGAGGATGGATGTACTTGCTGAAGAACTGCCACTCCTGTCCGTGCCATCGTCATGCTCAGCAGCAGCAAGACTGATGGCAAGGAAACCCTCCAGGCCACAGAGAGGACCCTTGAGCCACTTACGAGCAGCTTCCATTGCGTGGAGGACCGCAGATGTACACAGGGCTCTTATTAACATTAATTAGCAAGACCGGAAGAGCTTCAGCCCCTGGTTACACTTCTCCTTTCTCCTCCTGGCCCCTTTCCATCAGCTCCCACTCATTTTACATCCCTCTGCCAGCGCCTCCCCAAACCTCCTCCACACCGGGTGTCCCTGTCACAGGTAGCTGTGGGCCATGGGAAAGGCCAGAGAAAGTGTTCGAAGAGCCCAGCAGGTCCCAGCCCCATAGAAGCATCCTATGCACAGATCCCCACTGATGGTGAGAGGTCATCTGAGGCTGGGAGGGGGATGGCTACAAGGGATTTTTGTCTTGGGTGTGATGGGAATGCTCCACTGGTGCTGCCAGGTCCTTCTGTGCACTGGTGCGGGGTGCTGGCACTGTCACACTCTGGAACCACAGTCAGCCAACTTTCAGGCTCCTGGGAAAGGGCTGCTAGGGACACTCTGACCACCCGGTGTGGGGAAAGAGCTGGGGAAGCCACTGGGTGATTTGTGGGGGACTGTTGGACTAGACGAGCTTCGAAGGTCCCTTCCAACCCAAACCATCCTGTGATTCTATCCCCTCTGCCCTGCACTGCCAGCACGGTGCTCACTGGGGTTTTCAGGTTCACTGGAACTGGGTGTCTGAAAGCCCAGAGGACTCCTGGCCAGTGCTACTGGTGACACCTCTGTTTTTCTGCAGAAGCTGGAGGCTCCAGCCACGCAAGGAGGTGTGGGATGATGAGCTGGACACTGCTGGGTGCTGGACACTCAACCACTGCCCTAAAGTTGCTCAGCAGCACCGGAAGATAAACCCTCAGAAAAACCCCATAGCCAACACGTTGCACCAACAAACATCCAATAAATCCTGCCTCTTCCACAGCAGGCTTGTGCAGGTTTGTGCCTCCTTTGCTCTCCAGACACCCTCTTCCACATCCCTGGGCTAGATGGAGGAAAAGCCACCTGACCACCATCCTTCTCCTTCCTCTGATGCCCTTCATCTTTGGAATTTTTCTGCTGGCCCCTGAGACAAATCCCACTGGTGGATTCACAGCAAGGGGGTGTGCTGTCACAGGAATAACCAGTACCCCCCCCAGATGACTGCCTTTAGGACCACATTTTAGGATCTCTCCCTGCACCCTTGTGTGTTTTACACAGGCTGAGGGCAGGGGGAGGCTCCTTGCCAGGCTCCCAGGGCTGCTTCTGCAGCAGGATTTCCCAGTGGCTTTGCTGTATTAAGCTGGAACATAGGAGGTTCCACATCAAATATGAGAAGGAACTTCTTCCCAGTGAGGGTGACAGAGCACTGGAAGGGGCTGCCCAGGAGGGTTGTGGAGTCTCCTTCTCTGGAGACATTTAAAACCCACCTGGATATGTTCCTGTGTGACTTGGTCTAGGTGATCCTGCTGTGGCAGGGGGACTGGACTGGATGATCTTTCGAAGTCCCTTCCAATCCCTAACATTCAGTGACTGTGTGATTCTGCGTGCTGGCTCTGACGATGCCAGGACAGAGGCTGCTCTGCGATAGCCCATTCCTTGGGAATTCCCTTTGCCTTAGAATGGCACCAGAGAACAGCAACCAGGGCTGTTGGGGAGGAACCAAACTTCTCTGGAGGTGCAAGTGACCACAGGACTCCAATCTTTGTGCTCCCGGCTGTTGAGCTCACCCTCTGTGAGGACCAAGCATGGAGGTCAGGTGTCACTGAGGTCCCACAAAGCCAGTCTTTCCTGCCAAGGCCGTCTTTACAAGCTCACCAGAATCTCCATGCTCCAGGATGCTCCGCTGCACCGCAGCCTGCCAAGGCCCAGCAGGATTTGCCCACGTTTTCAGACTCCAGTAGTGATGCTGGTGCAGAGTTCCCAGCAGGGGCCACCTGAGCATGCTGGAAATAAGGGAACCACAGAGCAGACAGATTGTTCTCCTTCCCTCCAGCTGCTGGTAGCTGAAGAGCTCAGGTGAGTCCTTCAAGCACCGGGTGGGTAGACAACACACAAAGATCAAAAGCTGAGCTCCAGGGTACCCGGTGACTGTGTCTCCTCACATTGCCCACAGACATCTGCAAACGCTACCCGGGAGCATCCGCAGGAGCTGCATCAGTACCAGCCAAGTGGAGATTCCCGTAGCACAGCTCTGTGGTAGGTACCCCCTGAGTACAGGCTGCAGCGTGGAAAGCATTTGTTTGGGTTATCACTGTGTTGGGGGATGGACTGTACCTTCAAGAATCCAGCTAGAAATAATTGACAGGATGATTTGCAGCCATCGGCAAACAATGTTCCTTTCCCGATAGCAGCAGCTCCAGAGGGAAAACAAATTGAAGCAGGTGTGGGAAGAGTTAGGAAGCGCAAGAATTGCATTCCTGAGCCAAATGGACAGATTGAGACAGAGGAAAACAAATTGGGAAGGGAAATGGCTGCCTATTGCCCAGATTTTTCAGGCACTGGGAGGAAGTGGAGGTTGGGTTCAGGCTCTGTTCTGGAGCCTGGGAGCTGCGTCTCCACATAAGCAACTGCAGTAGGGCTCCACCTAGGGTGAGGGTGGATTTTGGGGTGTGTTTCCACGCTGGGCAGGGTTAGGGTTGCAATCCCCTGAAGATGTGGGGAGCAGCATCCTACAAAAGCACCAGCCCCACCACCGCGATGACCATGAGGAGCCCAGCCAAGATGCAGATGCTGATGAAGATAATGTCACTGGTGTCCTGGCTCTTGACTTCACGAGTGTCTGTTGGTCCCCGCTCCTGCTGCTGGGTGTCCACCAGGTTTTCTGCCTGGCTGAGTCTGGACGAGTTAGGACCAACAATGAGGGTCACTGAGGCTTCCTTCCTCTTGGGCTCACACTGGACCTCATACTGGTGGACATCCTCCTGGTCACCCACTGAGAAGTCAATGTAGAGGGTGCTGACGATGACAGCGGTGTCGTTGCGTTTCTGCAAGGCAAGGGTTTCACTCATCAGGGCTTTGTGTAGCTTGTTTTCACAGAGGACTGAAGGCCAGTTGCCCACAGATCAGACCAGCATCTATAGGGAACATGAGAGAGGGACTGGGAACTCCTCTCTGCAGCACAGAGCTAACCATCTACTCAGCTTGCTTGAAAGGATCGTCTGCTGACCTCTTACCTGGGATTCAGAGCCGCAGGTGTCAAACCTGGTTTGTATTTTAAAGTGCCCACCAACCACCTGGGCTGCACAGGATGGAGTCCCCAGGTAAATTCTGTTCCTCTCCAGGTGGGCCAGCGACTGCACAGGGATCTGGATATGGAAGTCTGTCCGTGTGCAGCTGACATTCATGGGGACGACTGTTGGGACAGAAAACAAGGCACAAGTTAAGGTCCATTAGGAGGGGATTTCCCCAGGCTGCAGTGACTGTGGCACCTCAGTACAGGGCTGCAGCCATGCTCAAAGGTCTCTGTGCCACCATACATGAAGCAGGTGACTGACAACACCGGGACGAGCAGGGACATCAGCCTCAGGACTTTGCTATGCACATCACAGTCCCTGGCCTTGCTGCCCCAGGACTCCTGATGTGTTTTAGCTGTACCCAAGACACAGAAAGTGTTATACAACAGAATCATAGGATCATAGAATCATTAAGGCTGGAAGAGACCTATAAGATCATCCAGCACAATCATCAACCCAACCCCACCCTGCCCACTAAACCGTGTTCCTCAGGGCCACAGCTACTCCGTGTTTGAACCCCTTCAGGGATGGTGACTCCCCCCATCCCTGGGCAGCCTGTTCCAACACCTGACCACTCTGTTAGGGATGAGATTTTCCCTGATGTCCAATCTAACACCCCCCTGGCACCACTTGAGGCCATTTCCCCTTGTCCTATTGCTAGTGACTTGGGAGAAGAGACTGACGCCCACCCCTCTGCAACCTCCTGTCAGGTAGTTGTGAAGAGCGATGGGGTCTGCCTTCAACCTCCTCCATGCTGGGAGGTGCCCAAGGTGATACGGAGTGAAGCAAAGGAGAACCCAGGCCCTCTCCCTCTCTCCAACACTCTACCTGGAACCTCATTTGACCTCTCTGGATGCAGAAAGAAACCCTGCAGGGAAAGCAGCAGGGAGGAGAAATGCCCCCCGCTACCCCTTTCAAGATAATCCTTGCTCAGCTCAAACTGACCACTTGGGCTGGATGAATTATTGAATTATTCCAGCTCCCTCTGAATCTCAACCTTATGAAACTGGTATGATGCAACGAAATCGATACCACAAATAGTGTCACTTTGCTTGTCTTAGTGCATTACAGAACCATTAGAAGATTTACCAAATAACTCAAGTGCATTAGATCAAGAGGAGGAGAAATGGATGCTCTCTCCTAACGTGAAGGCTCTCATCCCAGTGGCCATAAATCATCCCAACCAGCCCAAGCCGATGCACAGAGGAAGGAATGTGGATGCTGAAGTGCTCCTGTGCCACCAAGTGCTCCTGATGAAGGTGGTGGTGGGGAGAGGCTAGTGGCCACTCTAGCCGGCGGAGTGCTGGTGGTTTGACTGCTAATCACAGCAGATGCTTGAACCGATGGGCAGGCAGAACAGCCTGAGCTTTACGGAGAGGCTCGGTTTCATGTCCGAGCTTTTTTCCTCCCCAACATGCATCTGGCAGCAGGTACTGGAGGAGCCAGGAGCCTCGAGCACATTCTGCTCCATGATGAGGTTTCCCCATGCTCTTCAGCATCCTCGTCTATCTATCTGCATTTCCTGCCTCAGGAACAGGGTTTCTCCTTGACCAGACACTGTGAGGCCAAGATTTCTCTCCCTGCACACTGCTGGAAATAAGCAGGATAAGGATGGGGACAGAACTTCTGTGCATGATTAAACCCTCCTTGATGTCTGCGACAACCCCTCTCCCTCCAGAGGCTCAGGAAAAAGTTCTTTAATCTGAGGGTGGGGGATCCCTGGAACAGGCTACCCAGAGAGGTGGTGGAGGCCCCATCCCTGGAGCCATTCAGGGTCAGGCTAGATGGGGCTCCGAGAAATCTGTTCTGGTTAGAGATGGCCCTGCTTGTTGCATGGGGGGTTGGACTAGATGCCCTTTGGAGGTCCCTTCCCATCTCGTATATTCTATGATTCTATGACAAAACTCCTCCCCACCTCTTCCTTCTAGAGCCACACACCCTGAAACCCCTTCTGCTACACTGGAAATGAAGAATGGTTTTGCTGTGGAGAGGTAAAAGGTTGCAAACCCAGTGCCAGGCACCTGAAGCTTCTGGGCTTCTCCTCCAGCAGCCCTGCTCCAGCTCCATACCTCCAGCAAGGCTGCCCCTGCCTGAATCATCCCTGACACACAGGACAGCTCACTGTGATTATCCAGAAATACAACAAACACCATAAATTTGCTGCTTTGGAGGTGCAAAGGTTGGGAAATACACGAGGGAGGTTACACACACCATTCCTCCCACCAGCTGCAGAGGTGCCGGCTTCCACACAGGGCATGCTGGTGATGCAGAGGTGTGGGGACACCCTTGGCTGGGTGGATGTGGGAGTTGCCATGCCCTGGGGGTCCTGCCCTCTGCTGCTGCTGCCAGTGTGCTGGTGGAGCCAGAGCATTCCGGGCAGTAGGGAAAAAGGCTATGATGCTTGAGCTGGTCACTTGCTCCTAGGCTTTGGTCCCCTAAAAACCCCGTGTTTTCTCTCCTTCACATCCTAAGAGAGAAGCAGGACCATGACAATGGCAGAGACAGGGGGATGAAAAGCTGGAAATCATCTCCTGCATACTAAACATGATGTGGAGCATGTGTGTCTGACACTCTGTGAGAGCTGGAGCTCACCCACTGCATCTTCTCCGCCCCATTCTTAAAGAGCCACATGCTCTGCTCCTGCAGATGGGTATCTTCACTGCACAGCCCTTCTGAAAATTGCATAGTCTTGGGCATGTCTCGGTGGAAATAAAGCAGCGAGGAGCACCTTACCTCCCACATAGGCAATGGCGAAGCCCCTCTTGGCCATGTTGCGGTCAGTCTGGAGGACCAGCAGCAGCTGGTTGCTGTGGGAGGTGACTGGCCCCAGGCTGTCCCATCCACACCATTGCCCCAGGAGGGACCCGTTCTCAGCGCCGCCATCGAAGGCAGACAGATGGTCGTAGTCACATTCACCAGTCAGGCTGCTCCGGTCCTCCAGCTCCAAGTCCAAGAAGAAGACCTTGATGCGGTAGCCTGGGGGCAGTTGGATGCTCCACTGACACTTGAGGTTGTTGGGGTAGAAGTTGGGGTACTGAGGGCTGGAAAAATTCCCTTTGATGGCAGTGAACACCTCCTGGCATTCACCTGCATGGGGAAAAAGGGGAGAGGAAAGAACTTAAAGCAAATTTTAAGCTCCCTGGGTGTGGTGGAAGAGCTGGTGAAAGAGCAATCACTTGTTTTATTGCTAAAACATGCTCCTTCTTCCACCTCACTGCTCCCCAACCTTGTGTTCAGCCAGTGAACACTCATCAGTTTTAGAAGATGGCAATACCCAACGTAGTCACAATCCTGTAAGGCCAGACAAGGAAAACTAGTATCTGCAGGGAAGGACATAAGCAAGGGAGAAGGGCAGCTCTTGCTCAGGAGAAGAGAGCCCAGGGCATGGGAGAGCCACAGTGACACCATCTGTCATCATGACACCATTTAACAACAGGATGAGGGGTCATGGTTTGAAGTTGAAACAGGGCAGATTAAGGCTGGACAGGAGGAAAAAGTTCTTTAATATGAGGATGGTGGATCCCTGGAACAGGCTGCCCAGAGAGGTGGTGGAGGCCTCATCCCTGGTCAGGCTGGATGGGCTCTGGCCAATCTGTCTGGTTAGAGATGTTCTTGCTTGTTGTAGGGAGGGGGTGGACTAGATAACCCTTGGAAGCTCTTTCCAGCCCTATGAGTCTACAGTCTGCATTGTGTGGTGGTTTACACTTCATATGATTATTTCATGAGCCAAAGGACTTCCCTCCCCTATTGTCTCATCTTGCTTCCACAGGATGGAGACCAGCATTATTCCTACCCCCCTGGGGATTCACCCAATGTCCTTCCCACCACCCCACCACCATGAGACCCTCATACCTGAGTAGAAATAGGCTTTGAAGCCCCTGCCACCGATGTTAAAGTCTGACTTGAAGAGGATTAGGAGGTGTGGGGTGGAGGAGACAATGCGGGGTGGACGGGTGCTGCCGCAGTAGTGTCCCAGGCGGGGGGCAGAGACAGTGGGGCCATCAAAAAGGGCCACATAATCAAAGCCACAGCCCTGTCCCCCTTCCACCTGGAAGTCAGTGAACACCAGGGTGAGGGGGCCACTGCCTCCAGCCCCTCCAATGCTCCAGTGGCACTCTGCATCATTGGGGTAGCTCTCAGGATAGCGGGGGCTGGTGATCTCCCCGGAGAGCCCCGTCAGTTGCCCGCCACAGGCATCTGCAAGGAGGCAGAGACAATGAGGATGGCGGGGCAGGTCAGGCAGGCAGATGGATGCTCTGCTACTGCCAGCTTTCCCCAGTACCTTTGCTGTAGGCAGCGGCGAAGCCCCGCTTGGCCACGTGGCGGTCAGAGCGGAAGACGACAGCCATGACGTGCCAGGCAGAGGAGAAGGGTGGTGGAGCACTGTGGCCACAGAAGGTGCCCAGAAGGTTGCCCTGGTCACGGGCAGCCCCATTGTAGACCTGGAGGTAGTCGTAGGCGCAGGCAGCATGGTACTCCAGTTCAAAGTGGCTGAAGGAGAGCAGGACAGAGGAGCCTTCGGCCACCACAATGAGCCACGTGCACTCTGTCTCGTAGGGGTACAGACCCGGGAAGTTGGGGCTGGAGAAATTGCCAGAGGGTGCTGAGAGCACACCCCCACACTTGATTCCTGGGAGACACAAAGGTGGATGTGATGTCCCCCAGTCCAGAGGAAGCGTTAAAGGATAGGGATGGGCTGCAGAGCACTGGTTCCATCCCACCACCAGCACTACCAAAACTCCAGTGCCCCGCAGACCCTCGCTGTGCTTGGCCACCCCTTTTCCCTGGAGGACACGTGTCCCCTTCGTCTTTCATAGCATCACAGAATCATAAAGAGATTCACAAGATCAACCATCAACTGAATCCCACCCTGCCCACTAAATCCAGTCCCCCAGGGCCACAGCTACTAGTTTTTTGAACCTGTGCAGGGACAGCAATGCCTCCCCTCCCTGGGCAGCATCCCTCCACATAACCCGCTTCTCCATCCATCACCCCCACAAGTTTTAAAGGCTCAGTGGTTCTAGGCTTGCCAGTGCCCCAACTGCCCAGCCTCTCAGCTTTGTGCCCCACTCTGGTGATGCTCCCTTCATAAACTGGTGATACTGGTAAATTCAGTCTGAGAGAACAAGGGGTGAAGGGCTCGATGTGCGTAACAATGAGCTCTGCACGTAGGGATCGATTTTCTAATTAAATCTTTATCCTGAGACAGGGTTATTATGAAATAAGGTTTGGGGGGGGCTGCCACCTGCCCCTGGGTCTGACGAGGGTTGGGGCAAAGAGGCTGAAGCAGTGGGCACATACATCATGTCTGGGAAGAACATAGCCCCTGCTTAGCCTCCGGGGGACACTGTGGGTTCTCAAGCAGGGCTGGGGACTCACTGCCATCAATCTGGGCCAAGTATATTGCAAATCAATAGTCAGGCAGCACGCACTGCTCTTCATCACACCGGCTGCTGTAGTGACCTCCCAGCCAAGGGGGTACGGGATGCAGCGCCACAGCAAATGGGTAACGGGGTGTGTGCGTGAGGGTGTCTACAAGCAGCAAAGCTGGCCAGATCTAAAATCACCTAATTAATTACTGAGGATAGGCAATACAGTACTACAGGTACCAAAGAAATAGTGTTATTGAGTAAATATCCGAGAGGGGAGCCCGTGGGAGTGGGGAGCAGCCACAGGGTTGGCAGATTGATGGATTAAGGGCCAAGAGCCTCAGAGTATTCTGGGAAGCCCAGGTGGGTGCAGGCAAGCAGGGTGAGCCAGCAGCAGACCCTCATGAGCACCACAGCAGGGTCAGGGGTGGATTTGGTTTTATGGCATAGACCTTTGGTGAGAAAGGCCCTGTTCTTTTGGGGGACAGGAACTGCTCATTAGCCAAGCTACCTGGCTCACCTCAGCCCCCATATTCCTGTGCTGTCCGCTAAGCCTGCCTTGCATCCCAGGGGGTATTTTAGCCCACTAAGCAAGGGGTTCGTTATCAAGCATAGCACCACACTCTATGTCTACGTGTATATATATTTCTATAGGTACGTGCAACTGCAGAAGCTCACAAACCCTTCCACGGGGCACCTGTACACCACAACAGGACATCACCTATTTGCAGTCTGCAGTAAAATAAGCGTGAAGCAGAAAACAAAGCACTGAGCAGTGTCCTGCACTTGCTGCCGTACACAGGGACATGATCTCAGCTCCCTTCCCCAAGCCTGGCCACAGTCAGACCCTCTCCCTGCACAGGCTGATAGCCGGGACCTGTTTGCACCCCAGAACCACCTCAGTGCCTGCAAACAGCCCACTCCTCCCCAGGAACCATGGCTGCCCATTGGCGCTGTGGTCCCCACTAGGACCTGGGACCGGGCTCTTACCTCTGCTGGGAGCATCCCCGAGCGCCCCGCAGAGCACGGCCAGCGCTGCCAGGCAGCCCATCCCCACACATCCCATCCTCCAGTGAGGCAAATCTCTTGTCACAACCAGCGCTTGAGCATCCTTTTGGAGCTGTCTATCTGTGAAGCAAAATAAACAAATAAAAGGAGAAATAAATAAAAAGCAGGAGGACTGTAGAATTAATAGCGGGATGAATAATTCATTGCTTGCTTGAATTAAGAGAGGCAAGGTAACTTGATCTAGTCCTCCCTTCCTTCACTCAGTTTTAATGATCTGGATCAAATGTCCCAAGGATTTACACTATACGTGATACCTTGTCAATACACCGTATTTAGGAGAGCTATTAATGCTTTGGATGTGGTGGGTAACGGCAGTAAGTCTGGCCTGACAATACGCCCTGAAGGGGCTATGAAAATAATACGGTGTGCCAGGCAAGTCAGGGAAGCAAAATGGGAATTTCAGACGTAGCGTGGAAAAGCACCTCAGGAATTAACGTGATTTATACTGCGGCACACGCCGCTCAACGCAGAGCACCGGGAAAGGCTGGAGAACAGGGAATAGGATTTAAACTCAGCCGCGTTCCCATGCTGGCTGCTGGGTCAGCATCCTGCAGGAAGCGCAGCCCAGGCTCAGGTGAGATGCTCAGCCTGCAGTGAGATGCCTCAGTTGCAGTGGTGAGCAAATCCCACCTTCCCTAAGAAAGAATAGAGATGAATTGTGACTCACGGGCAAAACCTCATTGATTATTAGAGAACCTGCTAAGGCCTTGGAGAGTCACCACGTTCTTCCATGCCGGTTCATTGTCCTTGTGGCCCAGGCTCTTGCTTGCACTCGGCTGGAGGTAAGCAAACCCTTGTGCTCGGTGGGAAAGCAGCAACGCTGTGCCCCATTAGGTGGAGAAACCCCAACCCCACCGGTGGCTCAGTTCCTACCCAGGAGAGAAAATACTTTCCTGCTGCCATAGCCCACCCCACAGATGAATGCCAGGAAACAAAAACCCACAGGGACCTCTCTGATGTGAGGGGCCTCTGCTAAAAAGTCACCTTCAAAGCAGTGGGGGAAGAAGCAGCGAGTGTCTGTAAATCTCAGGCGGGGAGACAAGTTGCATTTATTAATTAAGCAATGAGGATCGATGCCTGAGACACTTCCTGTGGATTAATGATGGGCTGGGAGGAGCTGATGGCCCAAGGTGCAGCTAAGGACCATTAACACCAACTGGTCATGAATCCCCAGGAAATGCTCCCTGCCAAGGACGTTAAGTACCTGCAGATATTTATGGGTGAGAACAACAATAATATTTGCCCAAGGTCTCTCCCCACCGTCAGGCCTTGCTGGAGCTGTGTTGAGTGGGAGCACTGGCGCAAGACTTCTCTGTCTTGAGCCCAGCTGGGGGTGGGGGACAACAGGGTTTCTCATCTTGGGGTGTTGGTCACCATGTCACCCCATGAGCACCAGGGGTGACTGCTTGGTTGAACCAGGGGATGCAAGGAGTTCTGTCCCTCTGTCTTGTAGAACAAACATGGGAACAGCTCCCACAGCAAACAGGCAGGAGGGGTCTGGCACTGCAGTGCTGGGGTTTCCCCCTAGCTATTCCCATACTGTGGCCACAGCTCAGCCAGGTGGAGTTCTCAGCACTACTTGGCCATGACCCCCCAGGTTCAGGACACGTTCCCAGCAACACATTCATCCTCACCACATCCATCTCCAGCAACATCTATCCTCCAGCCAGAACTGAACCAGTGTCGGGGACTCTGGTACCTACACAGCGGCTACACTCCATTCCTCCAGCTGCATTCTGCATCAGTTGATATCCCCAGGAGAGCGGGGGGCCAGGCTGTGCAGCACAGCAGCTGTGCCCTCTCCCAGGAGACGGCATCCATCAACCGCCAGCACATTCACCCCTCTCCTGACCTGGGGATGGCCATTCCCTGGCAAC
The DNA here is from genome assembly GCA_013400115.1 of Rhinopomastus cyanomelas. NCBI lineage: Eukaryota > Metazoa > Chordata > Aves > Bucerotiformes > Rhinopomastidae > Rhinopomastus > Rhinopomastus cyanomelas. The sequence continues at coordinate 805,850 of VXBP01008287.1, read as the reverse complement.
CAGAGCCGAGGTGGTTGAGGGGAGGCAGCAGGGGCTGATGTGGCAGAGAAGCCAGTCAGGTCTTTCCATGTGAAGGTCTGGCCAGAGATGCTCTGGCTTCAGTCAGAGACACAGTGGGTGATTTTGAGGTGTGAGATACCAGAGCTGCTTCTATTCCTCTGTGGGCAAATTTATAAATCATGAGCCAAAAAGGCATTTGATTCATTTAAATAGAGAGGATGTGATCAGGACTGGGAGACTTCAGAAAAGATCAAAGGTTTAAATACATTCCCCAGGAGAAACAGGAATTATTTAGGCAAGAAATAATGAGATGAAATTAAGGAGGCATTTAGGCTGCACAGGAGGAAGACGAAAGGAAGCAAAGTGAAGCCCCTCAACCCAGCACAGCACTGCACAGGCAGCACGGGCCTCCCAGGGCACGGCCAAAGTACTGGGGCACCCTGCCAGCACTACCTGTCCTGGCAGGAGAGGCTCAGTCAAACCCCCTACTCTGGCCTGACAGTGGCCACCCCGTGCTGGAGGAGCCTCAGACACCACATCCTCCAACCATCAGCAGCATCACCACCATTTCCCTGTGAAACTACCACTGTGGGGTTGGTCGTTCCCGGGCTTCCAAGGGGAAGGACACCTCTGCTTTTCCCTTGGTGGGAAAAATCTTGCCCAAGAGCTTTCCCATCCCACATCTCTGCCTTTGCAGGAGCCACAAAAGGCCCTTCAAGGGGCTTGGTAAGAGAGGACTGGTGAGAGCCAGCCTGAGAAATAACAAAAGGCAGGAGGGGGAAGGGACAGAAGGGCAGAAGGCAAAATGCCTACAGGCGTTTAAGGGTCCCTCTGAGTTCGTATTTCCAAGAACATAATCTCCCCTGCGGAGAACATCTCACAAAGACCCCCATCCCCTCCAGAACGAGATCCGGCATGCATCACCTCCTCCCGCTCTGCCCGCAGGCCACCTTTGCAGGATTGCAACCCGCAGCATTCACAGCCTGCTTGTCTCTCACCACCCTCCCTGCTAACCACGAACAAAGACGGGAAGGCTTTGCGGCAGAACAGCCAGAGCAGCTGGGTAGGGTTTAACCGCGGTGGCCCATATGTGCTGAAATACCCAGACATATTGGGGTTGCGTTTAAAGAGCCATCCCAGCTTTTGCGTGGAAAGCCATCGCTCCTCTGAAGCGAGTGTCAAACTTTACCTCAGGTCTCTGTGAAAAGGCTGGGTGGATTTAAAAATCCAGCATCTGAGAAAGGTAGAGTATTTAAAGGCAGGGGTGTACAAGAAAGGTTTAGAGAAGGTTTTCAGAGTATATGATGTTTGAGGAAAATATCTTCTCTGCACTCCTAGCCTGGGACAAAGGAGGGAGAGCAACCAGAGAAATCAACTTATTTTATTAGCCCCATTATGCACAGAAGCACTTCTGCTATAGTAGCAGCCTGCAGTGGCTGAAGCAGAGAAGAGCCAAGAAGCCAAGAAATTACCTCATTCTGAAGGTAGACAACTTCCCTGACTGCTCGGAATTAAAAGCCAGAACCCTGTTTCGGGTTACAAAGAAAGGTTTCAGGTCAGCTCTTGTCCTGATGAAGCAAAAAGCTGCAGCTACACAGGATTAATTCTGGATGTTTGGTGACTAAGGATGGGTCTCACCAGTGTGAAGAGAAGCTACACTTCCTCCCAAGACATGAATCTGAGCCACATTAGCGTTCACCGCTTAGAGTCACTCTTACACTACAGCTCCTTTGTGTAAGTTGTGTTGTTCAACACAGGTAAAGGAGGAGTCAGGAGTGATAATCTGTGACAGTTTGGGGAAACCCAAACACAGGATGAAATAGGAGAGACCAGAAAAACCCCAAGTTGTACAGAAAGCCTGCATTTCTCAGTGTAGTTAGGAGACACGGTGCTGCAAGAAGGTAAAAGAGTGGAGAGCAGCTAACTGGAAGGAGAGGCAGCAGTGTGAGGAGTGCCCCAGCAAAGCCCTGTGAGGCTTCCACTCCTCAGGTGGTGTTCTTGTACACTTGGGGGACCCGCTTGGGCACCTCTGAGAAGCCTGTGAGAAAAAGAAGGGTCTGTTTATCTGAGAAGAGGCTCAGTGAAATGAACCAGGGCTATTACACACCACTTGGGGCACAGAAAGCAAAGAACCATCCTCCCTGACAGACAGCAGCTACAACCCAGGTGATTTCTCACACAGAGTAACACAAATTGCAAAGTCCTTGGTCCTGAGATCACAGCAGTGTACTTGGGTGCTGCATGTGAAGGCTTCCATTATCATCATCATGATGCTCCCCGAGCTGTGGGCGATTGTAGCAGTCACTCCAGAGAGGCACCTGAACCTTACAGCACTCAAGAGTGAGAATCACACAGGAGAAAAATGTTTGATCCAGAGGCCTGGCAGAGTATGTCCACAAGGATCTGTGAAGACAACTGAATTCAAGCAATGTCTGCAGGGAAACCAGGATGTCCAAGGCTTAGCTTAAGGTTCCTTAGTCAGGAATATTCCTGCTAAAAGATAAAACAGGATTTTTCTTCAATTCCTGCAGCTTTCAAATATTTAGTCATATCTTCAGTGAATGCAGAGGAGCCACAGATCAATGCAAATGGCTTCCTTCGACAGGAATTTATGATTGTCTTCATCAAGCCTTCATTGAGACGACCAGTGTACGTGTTCTCTCGATAGCTCCACGGAAGTTTTTCCAGGGACGTTTCCTGAAAAGACGTAAGGTTTGCAGTGTGCTGTATTAAAAAGGACAATGGATGGCCGGATCCTCCTCTTCCCCTCAGAGCACTGCCCAGAACATTTGTCACCCTTGTGACTCCATCTGGGTACAGCGGACCCACCCCCAGAGCTACACACTCATCTTCCAAAGCCCAGATCAGATCACTCCTGTCACAAGAGCTGGACAGTCCCCTGAGGCGGACTAACACAAGCAGAGTGTAACTGTCACTGCAGAACCTTCTCCTTTGAGAACCACTTCCCACTGTGCCTCTTCTATTCCCAACTCCTAAATCCCAAGTCTACTCATCTTTATTGCCTCTCCTATTCCCAAGCCTCTTTCAGTCCTGTCTCCTTCAACCAAAACTCAAAGAAGCCAACCCTGCTCCCAGTGCAACACTGATCCCATGAGAAATGTCAGATCCCAAGTGCTGGATCCAGTGGGAACACCCCTGCTGCTATTAATTAGAAGCAGAAAGTGCTCAGATGTGGTGGCAACAGGCAGCAGAGAGAAATACCGAGGCAGACAGATATATAAACCCAAAAGGGAGGATGCATAACACAGTGCTGGACTACAACAACCTGCAAAGAGAAAAGAAGGAAGGAAGGGGAGATGCACACATGGGACACACATTGTTGACGGGGGTCAGGTGGGTTTCTTGCCCTTCCCAGACTGAATGTCAAGACCTCCTCACACTCTTTAGACAGAAAGGTCCTGAGAAGGGTATTTAACCCATGTCACTGTAGACAATTCCTGGTTATGCTACTATAAATTTAGCTGAGGGGGGAGCCTGCATCACAAGTACTTTTCTCTCTGCCCAGTCTTGACTTGCTGAGCCCATATGTGGAACAAAATGTATGAGGCAGATCCACCACGAGAGATGCAAAACATGATTCATCTGAGAACTAAAAATGCAATGGGATTCATTCCCTTAGCATAAATAATTCCTTCTATATCGTTCCTGCAATGAATCCTAATTTCTGAGGGAAATCATCTTCAACTACTAAATCTGCACATAACATAGGCAACTTAGGGACCAAATGGAAATGAAACAGACTGCTATGCTCAAAATGGAAGAGCACCGAGAGGTTTGCCCTCATGTCATGGATCTGGCAGGAAAAGACAGGGAAACAACTTTCAGAACTCTAAAAATAGGTCAGCTGGGAAAAATAGTTGCTGGGAAGCTGGTGCTAACATCCTGGAAGAGAGCTCTGGCCCTGAGCAATAAATGGAATATAAGGACAGATTAAGGCACTGGTATTAGGGAGAAAGAAATGGGTTACTTGCTGCGAGTCTCCCAGAGTCAGGGTTTCTCTGCACAACTGCTTAGGTGCAATAACAACCATTGGAGGTGGGGAAAACAATCAATGTCAGTGGGTCTGTCCCAAGAGAACAGCTACCAGGGAGGTAAAGATGTTCGAACACGCAGTGACTGTTCTTTCCCTGAAACTCTCCAGACTGACAGCAGTGTGAGAATATGCAGCAGATTTAAGAACAGCAGCTACTGGATCACAAAATACCCTCAAGGACAGGGAATGAAGAACACCCTGATATGGAAAAAGCAGAGGAGGCAGAGGCTCATCTAGCACCTAGAACTCACATAACAATGCCTCATACCCATTTATTTACCTGGCTCAGAATGTAAAGTATCCTGATGTTCCAGTACCGAGCCAGATCTTGGAGAAGAGCTTTCAAATAGATTTTGTCAAAGGTACGGAAGCAGCAAACAAGGGTTACAAAGGTTTCATCCTCTTCATCATCTGTTATGGACTGTAGGATGGGAAGCATTGGTGCAAGGCCTGTACCGGATGCCAGCATGAGTAGTTCTCCATGCTAACAACAAAACAGAGAGCTTGGATTGAGTTGTGGTGACTCCAGTGGAGGTACTGTCAGCTCCTCTGTGCTGAGACAGAGAGAGAGAACACACATCACAGGAGGTCAGGAAGTAAATTCAAATCTTGGAATGTATTCTTTTGGAAAGGATTCCCGATACGCTTTTGAGAGTTTACACATCAAATCTAACAAAACTGTGTTTTACCCAAACATAAACATGTATCCTAACTTCAGCCTTGATCTCAATTCACTTATATTTCAGTTTCAACATTGCTGTACACTTTGCTGACCCCACCATGTCCTGGCTCCCCCACTGGAAATGATCTCTGCTCCCCCACCAGAAATGATCCCTGTGTTTATTCCCGTTGCTGCAAAGTACAACCGAGTGTTCTCCAGAGGAAGCAGTTTCTTCTCCATCCTGATCCACGGCTCTTCCTGGTGAGTTCTCTCCCTTTGATTCTCAGAGAACTACCAGTGAGAAGCACACAGTTCTTCCTACCTGCAAGGAGGAATATTCACTCTGCTCACAACAGGGATGTTTGAGCAGTAAAGTGCTGTGTGTGGAGGACAGAAGGTACCAGTGCTTTCAGCACATCAGTGTCAGAACTGGGAATTCAGCCCCCATGAAGCCCTCAGAGTATGCCTCTGCTCTGTTTTGACTGGGAAATTTGCAGTGAATGGATCTGATCTGCCTGAATCAGATCCTATTCTACTGGCAGCAAACAGACATCAAAGAAAATATTTCTGTGAAATGATTATTTGGGAGCTATGTTCTAATTCTTAATAGTCCTTCTACAGTCGTTTTGAGAGCGCTCTGCAAACTGCACATACACAGATCAGCCTGACAGCCCCTGAATGCAGCCACTTCTAGGCACGACTGTCATGTTCGGTCCCAAATGACTATCTGATAGCTTTTAAGAGGAGGGAGCAGGAGCCTAAAAGAGCAGGGAGAGTATTTCAGGAAGCACAACACAATTACTCTGCATGGAGCCTGGCTATGGGGATTTTACAGCCTTAATTTTGTGGGGAAAAAAAAGAAAACCCAAGGTTTTGAGATCTTTCAGGATCTTAAAGATGAGTTTTTCAATTCTGCTCCTCATTTGAAAGGTCAGAATTAAATAACTGAATTAGTATGTGTGAGAAGCCTTCCCCTGAAACTGGATCTGCCTTTCTTTGCGCTGCCTGGTATCAGCAGGTGGGATCAACACTTTCAGAGCGTCTGGGTGACTTGACACCTCGCTGGAGCTGCTACAGTTTGGGGAATACCCAAGAGACAAAATAGCAACAGCTTCCCTTCGCTCCTGCTCAGTCACAAAACACCAACATGGTCCCAACAAAGCAAAACCCGATCCACACTCATTGCTGGTACTTGGGAACTTCTAATGCAAGTGACAAGCAGAGAGTCTGGGTAACAGCTTGCAGCCCCCTCTTCACCACTCTTCCTTCTTAAATATTCTGTGATTCAACAAGGTTCTACAACTGCTAATGAGGTAGCATGTTTTACACAGGTGCGTAGCAAGAGGACAAGGGAAAATGGTTCCAGACTTGAAGAGGGGAGATTGAGGTTGGACGTTAGGAACAAATTCTTTCCTGTGAGGGTGATGAGATGCTAGAACAGGTTGCCCAAGGCAGTTTGGCCGCCCCATTCCTGGAAGTGTTCAAGGCCAGGTTGGTTGGGGCCCTGAGTAACCTGATCTAGTGAAGATGTCCCTGCGTCTGCAGGGGATTTACAACTAGATGATCTTTAAGGTCCCTTCCAACCCTGGCCTTTCTATGAGTCTATGATGAATGCTGCAGCACTGTACAGTAACCCAGGAAGTCCCTAAAAATAATAACAAAAAAGGTAATTAAATCCATGGAGTATTCAAATTCCTTTGCAGTATTAAACAAAGCCAGCTGCCCCAAGCTGAAACATCTTATGTCTCTTAGGGAACTAACCTTATTAGGGTGATATGGGAACCCTCCAAATGGCCCACGCCAAAAAACCACATCTCCTTTTTTCCACGTTTTTATGTATTGTGACATTAGCCCAGCTTCATAGCACTAAGAAAAAAACACAGCACAAAAGAAAAGAATCATTATACTCTGTTGGAAAGTTTCCCAGCTTAAAGTCAATTATGAAGTTATCTACGTTTAAACAAGAAGGGGACAAAATAACATTTCATCCATTAAAAAAGAAAGGGAGATCATTCTATTTGAAAAATAAGGCCAAGTTATACCCAAAACAAAGACATTGAAATTAAATCATACTGGATCCAGTCCAGCTTGACTAGAATGTAAACACAACCCACTCTCATGCAGTCTGAATTTCCAAAACTGGAAAAAGCTTATCAAGAGTTCTTGCTTACAGAGCACACAGAGAAGAGGGTCTTGAATGCAAAGCACCATCCAAGCCTTTCATTGTTCTCCAGATCTCGGGGTATGGGGTCTGGAAGCGCCCTCTGAGTACTGAGAGTTACATAAACACCACATCACTCTTGCTTTATTTCAGTCTCTCAGATGCTGTGTTGATACAACTAGTGACCCAAAGTCAGGTTTCTTATTTATAAACTTCTTGTTTTCAGAACAGATCCTCTGGATGCTAAGGGATGCCTTCCCATTTTCCCAAAAAGATGTTAATTTGAGCAGCGTGGCAGAAAGTCATTAGGAAAATCTGCCTCACTTTCTGCCAGGCACAATGCTCTCTGGGCTTCTGCCTGCAGAAACACGAACCTCTCTCCTGGCTGATGAGGAAGGGTCAGCCCTTGCTAGAAACAGAAGCAAGGAGAGGCTGGGGAATGAAGGGCTAAGCCAAACAGTCGCGTCAGTACGTGCTGCGTGTAGGACCCCTTTATGGTCACTAAGAACAAACGTGCATAGAAGAACAGCCACCGCCTGTGGGATCTGGCCAGAGAACAAGGGCTGGTGCCAACAGTCAGAGCAGATAAGCCCAAGTGCTGCTGCAGCAGGACAACAGCTCTCACATCGGGGTGATGCCACTGATAAGCCTGAGGAAGAGCAACAGGACCAGAGGTCAACAGACAGGGTGTGAGAGAAGCCTTTGAAGACTGCAGCCCATAGGAAAGAAGAGTAGTTTGTGGCATTTTCTGCACACGCTTTGGACAGGAGCCCAGCTCCACACCCCAGTGCCTTGGCCGCCCACCAAGCTGCACTGCAGGCAAATGAAACTGGTGAACCACAAAGCAGCTAAGTAAAAGTGAGCATGTGCTGGCTACTAAAGAACACAGAGGCTCCTCCTCTCCTAACAACTTCACTTAAACAGGATACCTGAAATACTATTAGCACTACAGTATATACTACACTAGAGAAGTAAATGTGTAGCAAACACACATTTACTCTCAGCTACCATCAGAACCATTTGACAGTCAGAGGGCTCCAGGGAGGCACCAAGTCTCATGCAAAGTGTGTGTGTTGCACAAGAGGAGCAGTATTTTATAGCTACCCTCCCCACACACGTATGGAAATCCAAGGCAAAAGCAGAAAAATCAGCCTCACTTACTGCCTAGTCCCAATGAATGTGAGTAATGGAAACTAAAACAACCCTTCTTTCACCAAAATAACTTAAAACAAAATTGAAGTGAGAAGTGAATGAGTGTGTTTAAAAAAAAATACTCACAGAATCACAGGATGTTAGGGACTGAAAGGGACCTCGAAAGATCATCCAGTCCAGTCCCCCTGCCACAGCAAGATCCCCTAGATCAAGTTGCACAGAAACACATCCAGGAAGGTTTTAAACATCTCCAAAGTAGGAGACTCCACAATCCCCCATGGGCAGCCCCTTCCAGTGCTTTGTCACCCTCACTGGGAAGAAGTTCCTTCTCATATTTATGTGGAACCCCTTGTGTTCCAGCTTAACACATGTTGCCCCTTGTCCTGTCATTCGATGCCACTGAACAGAGCCTGGCTCCATCCTCCGGAAACCTACCCTTTCCATATTAATCAAAATTAATGGGGTCACCCCTCAGTCTCCTTTTTTCCAAGCTCAAGAGACCCAGCTCCCTCAGCCTTTCCTCATCAGGGAGATGTTTCACTCCCTTCATCACCTTGGTGGCTCTGCGCTGGACACTTTCAAGCAGTTCTATGTCCTTCTGGAACTGAGGGGCCCAGAACTGGCACAATATTCCAGATGTCTTCTCACCAGGGCAGAGTAGCAGGGGAGGAGAACCTCGCTCCATCTACTAACCCCAAAAAAATAGAAAAAAATTATCTCCTGGAGGAAAAACTTCTACACCCAGTTTTACACGGAGAGGAACCCTAACATTATAAAATCACTCAAAAAAGAGGGTTATGCCCCGTAAATGGCAACTCCCTCACTCCTAACTGTAGTATCGCAAATGCAGTACTGTAATAACAGGAGACAGAAGAGTTTGAGCGGCGCTTGGATTGCACTGTAATAATAATATAGTACTTTTCAAAATTGCCTGAATGGTGTGAAATACACCACAACCTACAGGGCAAGTTCTAACAAATGGCTGTGTTACGCTGGGTGTTACCCACCCCTTTTGTCACTGCCAGAGAATAACTATAGCTGCCTTGGGATGAAAGGTTCTATAGAAAGGAAAGGTATCATTACAATCATTACTATTATTATTGAAATACAAAACCTGCGAGTAATAAGTGAGTATACATGAAATTTCACAGCCATCCTGTGAGCCAATCTGATTAATGCAACTCAACTGCAACATTTCTCTCCCCTGCCACACACCCCAACTGCCATTAAGAATGACGAAGTGACCCTCCCATTGATGTCCCTACAGACACTCCTCCAAAGAAGAGGGTTTGTGTGCAAATGTATCATGCACAATAAACCCCAAAAGGTGAAATCCTGGAAGATAGGCAGAGGACAAGTGGTCATTTTCTGCAAGCCCCTTGAGACAGCTGGTTCTCTGAATTTCACAGGCACCCCGAAGGCTATGTGCCCCCTCAGGAGACACACAAACGCTGTATTGGGAGAATCATCTCCCATTCAATACTTTCCATACAACTTAGTCATCCATGGAGGTACATTCCACAGAATCACAGAACATTAGGGATTGAAAGGGACCTCAAAAGGTCATTCAGTCCAATCCCCCTGCCACAGCAGGATCTCCATTCTCCAGAGAAGGAGACTCCACACTCACCCTGGGCAGCCTGTTCCAGTGCTCTGTCACCCTCACTGGGAAGAAGTTCCTTCTCATATTTATATGGAACCTCCTATGTTCCAGTTGACACAAATAAATTTCCAACCAAGTTATTCTAGAAAATCCTTTTGAGCTGAACCAGCATTTTGTGGTGGCCTCCAGAAGGGACAAAACATCCAAAACAGTGCCCAACACCCCATCCACCACGACAGGGGCAGGCCTGTGCCCATGGGCCAAAGACAGCTCCAGAGCTTTGCCCACAAACCAGACACAGCTGTTCACTGTCTACACTTTTAAATCAAATGAAAAATGTGAGTGTTCTTAAAGCAAAATACCAGAGGAGGGTAATGGTTGTGCAAAGACTTCCCAAAATCAGTAGTTCAACTGGGTATGATGTTAAAGACAGACTGAAAAGGCAAAATGCAACTGGGGAAGTGGAATGGGCACGTCTTTTCACATCAGTGACCACAGGAGCCTCATGAGAGGCTTTCCCAAGTGCTTAACAGGGCTCATGCTGCAAAGCACTTGTTTCTATCAACTTTTGCTTCGGTTTTGTGGGAAAAACTGCAATTTTTATCAGCAAAGCACAACTGGCTTAAAATAACACAGAAACAGTCTATGAGAGAACTGTGAGAGTCTCACACTTGCAGTGCTGACAGTGTGCCCAGTTACTCAAGAAAACCCAGTCCCAGCAGCTTGGCCTTTGATCCATACTGTACAGCTTCACTTACTTTCATTAGAACTTGAAAGTGCCCTTCTGCGTTGCCCAGGCTAATCGGAGTATAGGCTCGCTGGACCTCCAGACCATTGACCACTCCTCTGACAAGAGAAATACAGGAACTCATGGTGATTTGGGTCATTGACCAACACTACCCCGCTCCTTCGGTTCTTTAGGGAGATGAGGGAGGCAGCAGATCCTGCTCCCAGTGGACCGGCCTGTGCACAGACACCAAATATTTCCCTGCCAAAGGTAAGAATCTAGGGGGAACATAATACCTATAATTTGTTTTCCCAGTGGTGGCCCCAGCTGTACCACTCATTCAGCTCTCAGACAGACCTCTGGAAAGAGGTTTGAGCTGTTTTGTGAGAAACATCCAGACATGCAGGAGTGGCAAAGGGGAGAGAAAACCCTTTCAGGGTTAAGCTTGCTATCCCTTTGGGTCTTGGGTCTACTTTCTGTGTTGGAGCAGCATCTGTAATTAAATAACAAAAGCGAGCGCGCAGCGTTGACCCAAGGTCTTGTCAATATTCGCTGTATTTTCCTGTAAGTCTTCTTTCTTCACAGACTACACCCACTCTGCTACTGACTGTAGTGATTGATTGAAGTGACCGAACCTTCTCCTCTGCTGCATTATCAGCTATGGCTGAAGGGAGAAGCTCCTACTTCCAGCAGTCAGCTGCACACACCAGCTGTTAATACTGAGTAACATCAGCAGATGCAGATCAACAGCATCATAACATGACTTCTTCTATCTGGCAAAGATCACCACAGATGGCTGAGAGAGGCAAAATTTCCCCAAGTAGCCCCTTTCTGCCAAGCAACAAACTACATAATAAGATTGTTTTGTTAGAAACTGGTCAGGAAATATTGGGGGTTACACCCCAGGCACCGAGTTACTCCAAGATACCTAAAATACCTAAATATACCAAGCCTAAAATACCAAGCTCTGGGCTAAGTGAGACTCCCTGTCTTCATTCCAACATGCTGGAGTAAATCATCTGTTGTAACATCTATTATTTGAGTTTTTCTTTCTTCAAATGGATTTTCTTAATCACACCTACTTCTTTCTGACCCACCGACTCGAGGATAAAGCTGAAGAAAAATACAGCTTTACAGAGGGCTTTTACCATAAAATTAGTAGAGGCAGTGAGCTCACCAGTTCTTTCATCTGTGCCATTGTGGAGGTGCAAAAGTCATGATTTGCCTGGTACGAAGCCTTTGTCTTTTGACAAAACCCTACATATGAGGTTACATAATGCAGACTGTTTAACTAGCATGGAGAACAATACCTTAACACGATATGTTGTCCTAAACTCAATTGCAGGCTGCTATTTCCTGGTAATTCAAATGTGTACTGGTAGGTGTCCTCTGTTAGCTGCTCCACTGCGCTGATGTTGAATGCGGTAAATGTCTCTGGATTCAGTTCTGAATTACTGCTCTGTGAGAACAACAACAAATAATTACTTGGTTAGGTGGTGTCTTTTATGATTTCATTTTTTCTTTGGACGCAAATGTGTGCACTAATTTAGTGCCAGGGATACTCAGGATTCCAGGAGAACATGCATTGAACACCGGGGCCCAGCACGAATTCCAGCCCTCTGCTGATTCATTATCATGTTCTGCAGGATGTATTTTGGGATCTTGCATTCCCACCCCCCCATCCCCACCCTTTTTCAAATTACTTTGTTGGTTTTTTACACCTTACAGCAAGGTCATCCTATTCTGACTCACTGCAATCATTTCCTCATGTCTGGAAACAAACAGCAATAACACTGTGAAAAGAGCCGAGTGCTGCTTTGGGGGCAACTTTGAAACCTAGTGATCACCACTGCAAAGAGGAAATATTGTTCACTGTTTCAAGGGCGATCATTTTTTCTTGACCCAGCACGGTTAATCTTATCTGAAAGGGCACAGAGAAGCTTAAAATGGCACTCTGAAGACAGCTACTCTGCACAGCATACAATGCCGCCTTTTTCAGCCTCAAAGCAGCCTGAAAAAATAAGGGAAAACTGAAAAAAAAAAATCAGGAAAATGGAGATTCTGCAAGGAAACTGTCAGAGAAAACTGATTCTTTGTACCTTTCCCCCATTCCCACTCTGCAGAGGCTGGTGCTGGGGTACCCCTGCAAGGAGAAGCCGCGGATCCAGGGCTGTAACACGACACCAGAGCTAACTCAACGCTTGGAAAATCCCATTACAGCAAGGAGAGAGCGTGCAAGGGGGAGGGTAGCTGTGAAGGCTGAGTTGGGGGAATTACATTTACAGCTTTCTCTTAAGGCACTGCTTTACTCTATTGCTGCACCCCTTACCCATCACCGCAGCCCCACACACTAATGAGTACGATCAAAGCACAGGACCTAGAATGTGATGAAGATAAATGTACCTGCTCCTTCTTTTCCAAGAGGAGGCTTTTGTCTTGCTTTGCTTTGGCCCTCTCCCATTGTGCAAGCTCCTTCTCGTACACATCGTAGATGCAGGGTTTGCAGCCGCTGCCACAGCACTGGGATGGAGAAGGTTCCTGAGGTTTGAGAGCCAGCCAATCATGCTCATTTCCACTCATTGTCTGCAAAACACAACCCCTGCATCAAAAACGAAGAAGAGGCATGTGCTTGTCAGCCATGGAGCATTATTTGGAGAAAGTAATAAAATCTCTCTCAAGCACCCTGTCTATCTCAAGGGACTCGGCAAACTGAAAACCCGTAAGCCGATGTGGTGCCTGCTACACTTCATTTTCACTCAACCACTCCCTGCATCTGCTTTGTCCAGTGCTGGAACAGCAGCCATCACAGCCACCCAACCAGTGCATCCCAGCCGAACCTCAGGTTTTGCTGCCCAGCCAACATGACCTCCAGCAGCAATAGCAGGCATACCCTTGCTTGCCCCCTCTTGTTCTGCTGTGCTGACTTCCTACAAAAGAGCAGCTTGGTCACCTGCATAGAAACATCTTAAAAATCTGCAGCTGGCTCCATGAGAACAGCTAACAAACCCCAACCATCAAGTCATGGCCTGCTGGGTCAGCTTTAAAGTGGTGGGGGCCAGTAAGCTCCACGTGCGGTTTAAAGACAAGAGACTAGAGGCAAATATGGCAAAGTCACAAGCCAACACTTTGGTTATGAGATGTGAGTCTGGAGTTAAATGCAGCCATGCAGAACCAAGCAAAAAAGCAGAGGCAGCATGATTTTTGCCCCTCAGCACTGCCCTTACATTAGGCAGAGCCATACCTACAAGTTACTGTACCTACCAAGCACTCCCCAAACTGAAACCACAGGCCCAGATCGCAGGGTCTCTGCTGTTTTTACACAAATGTTGGTTTAATGCTGTTCCCTGGGCATTGCTATTGGTATGATTTAAACCTACGGAGGTCCAGAGGAAATTATAAAGCCACAGGTGACCAGCCTGAGCAAGAGAACACTTAGCACTTAGGGCAGCTCCATTTCCAAGGTGAATTAATTAACCAACCTTCAGCCTTGCGACACAAACACTCTTGTTCTAAGGTTACAGGGGGAAGATGAGAGAACCAGGAGGTGTACGGTTCCACTTCCACAGTGGTGGGCAGTTCTGAGGCTCCAGGAGCGGTTCTGGAGGCCCCAGGGGCGGCTCTGGAGGCCCCGAGGGCGGCTCTGGAGGCCCCGGGGGGTAGATCCCAACGAGGCAGCGGGTGAAGCCAGGGCCCCCAGCCTCGATGCTGCCCACACTGACTGAGCTCCCAGCGCTTACTGGGGGTGCCCCGGGGATGCGGGAACACCGACCCGCGTGGGCCCGATTCAGTCCCGGGCACAGGCTCCCAGCCCTGCTGAGCGGAGTTACAGGGTGCAGCTACCACTACCCGCGCCCAAGACCGCTCCCACAATTAGGAGCCCTCCTCCTCACTTACCAACATGGCCACCCTCCCCTCCACCCCCGCCCCGCGCAGGGGCCGCTGTCCCAGGGCAATTTGCTGATCCTCCTTCGCACGGGGCTGCCCGTCCCCTATTGGCTGCCGCCGCCGTCACTCACCGAGGGTGAGCGGGGCGGGGCTGCGGGGCTGAACGCGGCGGCCAAGATGGCTGCAGGCGGGCAGTGAGAGGCGGCAGCGCTGGGGTCATGGCAGCAATAGGGCCGATGGCTGCGGGGCCCATGAGGCCGGCGGCGCTGGGACGTGCGGCAGCGGCAGCGCGGGCTCACGGTGTCCTTCCTCGCGGCCTCCTGACCCGCCCGGCGCCGCCCCGTCCCCGCGGGCCGCTGCCGCGCACGCCATGGACCACCCGTGGGCCGCCGCCGGAGAAGCTGGCCCAGGCCGTGGAGCGGCGGCCGGTGCGGGAGCAGGTGGAGCTGGACACCATCACGTACGCCGGAAGGCAGCACTTCGTGCCCGGCCTGGCTCGGCCGCGCTTCCCACCTTGGGACCGTGGCTGGCATGATCCCCTGCACTCGCCCGGGCCGCGATACGAGGACATGGCCCTGTACCAGCAGCGCAGCTGCTTCTTGTGCCACCAGGCCATCCGCATGCTGGAAGGTACCGGCCCGGCGTCCCACTCGGCCCCGCGTTAGCCGTGATCCACACTCCTGTCCCTGTGGCCCGTCCTCTGGACTGCACGAAGTGCGGCCACCAGGTCGAGGGGAGGTTCTCTTCCCTCGCTGCTCTGCACTAATGAGGCCACATCTGGAGTGCTGGGTCCAGTTCTGGGCTCTCCGGTTCGTGGTTGACAAGGAACTACTGGAGAGAGATCTACAGAAGTCTGAAGGGGATGAGTGTTGCTCTGCCAAGAAAGGGATGAGAAACTTAGGGCTGTGTAGCTGGAGAAGAGACGGTGGAGGAGGCAAGTCAATTTGGTCAGTCCAGATTTCTGAAGGATGATGCAGCCAGCTCCAGTGGTAGGAGAAAGGGTGATAGGCACAGACGAGCACAGGAAGTTCTGCTGAACATGAGGAAATACTTTGAAGATGGCAAAACACAAACAGATTGCTCAGAAAGGTGGTGAAGTCTCTGGAGCAGTTCAAAATCTACCTGGGTGTGTTCCTGTGGGATCCTCTCTAGGTGATCCTGCTCTAAGAGGGGGCTAAGACTAGACGATCTCCAGAGATTCCTCCCAGCCCCTATTGTTCTGATTCTGTGTACAAGCACTTCACCACCAGCCAAGGTTTCTCCTCACGCAGTCCATGCAGTGAAGAAGAGCCTGCCCTGCCTCAGGGGCTCACTGCGCTTCAGCCCTTTGCCAGGCTGCCTCAGTAACACAGATTTCCTTGGGTTTTGTTTCAAGGGGTTAAGCAGGCGCAGTGGCTCACCAAGACAAAGCTGGTGAAGGGCTTACCTCCGTCAGTGCTCAGCATCATCAACAACCCAGCTCACCAGCTCGATGACTATGAGGAGATGGTAAAGCGTGCAGTCTCGCATGCGCGGTTCTGGGACACAACAGAGGTTTCTCCTGAGAGAGAACAGTACTGGTAAGTCCTCAGCTTTATGGAAGATCTCTGTGTGGTTTTAGCACAGACAGGGAACAAGGAGGAGAGTTTGTAATGCTACAAATAAAACTCATTCATAGATCTACCCAGTGAGTCACCTACTGTGTGCAACTGCTAGAGCCTCTGTATCAGGCACAGCAACAGCCAAAACAAACCCCAGTCCTGAGTATTGACAGTAGCTCTGATGTAAACACATCCTCTGCTACATTAAAGCTTTTCTCAGGCCAAGGGCTGTGTTTCAGCGTGAGATCAATCCTAGCTGATGCAGAATGTCAGGTTTTTAAATAACCAACAGCAAGCACGACCGACCACTGCCAACTTGAGACAGGGCTGGTGTGGGGGATTTCCATGTGAAATGGTGTTAACCGTTTGGAGGTGCCACCCCATTAGATGTTTTACACAGGACTGTTGCAGCATTTGTGTCCTGAAAGCATCTGCATGCTGTTAGGATCACATTTGGTAACATTTTTTTTCTCATTCCTTTTTTTCTCATTCTGAAGCCCAGTCCTGTTTGAAGACTTGATGCACGTGTGTCGATTAATGTCTGCCAAGTATCCCGCTCTGACTAAAAGGATTCTGGCGAGAAACTACAGGATCGCAGCGACATGGGAAAGAGGTTGGTTGCTGCTTAAGGTGGAAACATGGAGCTCTTCTTCTTTATGTAAGAGGGGTAACAAAGCTGCTGGTTTTAAGACTGAAACAACGTTTCTGGAACCAAGTAATTTGGTTTAAAATAGTACTGTGAGCAAGGGCAGCCTTGCATGATGGTAGGACGCTTGCCTTGAGGAGGTTGTTAGGGTGTTCGACAACACTGACAAGAGGACCAATGTCATAGAACTTAATGTTTTCATTTCTTGGATCCAGAAGTGGTGTTATTGTTCTCCTAAATTTGTTAAAAACTAGCACGGTAAATTAACAATATTTTAGAAGAAGAACCTATAGCTGAGCTATTGTTTAGGATGAGTTTGGAGGTGAGGGGTTGAGAGTAAGCCTTTTGAACAACTTGCTGGAATGCTGCTGCCCAAGAGGAAAGATGTCTTTCCCTAATCTAATTTGAATGCGGCCTAATTTCTCTCCCCAGAATCCAATCTCCTTCAGGTCCGTGGCCTGAATGGAATACTTATGAACTCTATGGCCCAGATACCACCAGTAGCTTCCAAGGAGGAGATACTGTCCACTGAAGAGCATGTTTTGGAGACCTTCTATCCCATTGCTCCTACGATTGATCTTCAGGAAGTGAATGTATACAGAGAGCTCAATGATACAGGTAAATTTGACTGTTGGTAATCATCTTCTGTCAGACAAAGCATTGAGGGTATCCTGGATGAACTGGCAGGAAAGCCAGGGACTAGGTTTGCACTGCAAATGCTCCAGATCCGTGAGGACTGTATTATGGCCTGAGCAAGTCTGTGAGGAAGAATTTAAATCCCAGCAAATTAACAGTTATTGAAGATATTGCAGGTGTTCCCATCCGTGAAAGGGGCTGTCAGAAGGCTTGGGAAGACTTCACAGTGGCAGGGAATGATAGGATTAAGGATCATGGTTTGAGGCTGGAAAAGGGCAGACTGAGACTGGACATGAGGAAAAAGTTCTTGAATCTGAGGGTGGGGGATCCCTGGAACAGGCTACCCAGAGAGGTGGTGGAGGCCCCATCCCTGGAGTCATTCAAGGTCAGGCTGTCTGGGGCTCTGGGCAATCTGGTCTGGTGACTGATGGCCCTGCTTGTTGCATGGGGGGTTGGACTAGATGCCCTTTGGAGGTCACTTCCAACCCTGTGATTCTACATGACGGAAAACACTGGCCGTGTGGTGTCTTGAGTGATTTCTGGCAAGATTATCTGCTGTGTAGGTTTCAGAGATGGTTATCCATACCCTCATCCTCACACTCTGTTCTTCCTGGAATCGGCCAACACTCATCCCCAGAGGTTCAGACCAGAACAACTTCGTGCTAAAATGCTGATGTTTGCTTTTGGCAACGCGCTGGCAAAGGCGAAGGCACTCTATGGGGTATGTACTGTAGCCTGTTACCGGCTTGCTGACCCTTGTCCGTCTCTGCTGCTGTGGCTAGCAGAAAGAGCCATGAAATTTCAATGCTGTGGCCTGTTGGCATAGTTTTCAAAGCTGAGCTTCCCAGCCCAGAGATTTAACTGACCTTCAGCTCTGGTTCCTGCCACGTGCTGATCCAGAGACCCATTGCTCAGTGGTGAACACAGTGTTCATGATGTAATACGCATTGGAGTGGCAGTGATAGGAACCATGGAGTAGGTTTAGCCCATCCCACAGCTCAGCATGTAAATTGATAACTCATTGCTGGCAGGAGGAGGAATTTTAATTAAAATCAAAATCTGCATTCCAAACTTGTTTGACTGGAGTAATTTTCTGGGCAAGGTAACAATACGTTTATTAAAATACTGGCTTTAAACCAAGACCAAAAGTGCAGAGTTAGCAAATGCTTCTAGAATTTCTGTAGTAACTGGCCTTTTCAACATTCTCCAACTCCCTTCCTTCTTTCCTAGAATGATCCCAAGGTTTTGGAGCAGCCAGTAGTGGTGCAGAGTGTTGGCACAGATGGCCAGTACTTCCAGTTCATGGTGTTCCAGCTAAACACAACAGACCTTGTCTCGAACGACGGTATCAAGAACCTTGTCTGGATCGATGCTGACCAGCAGCTGTATGAACATGCCCTGTCCGTTCCAGAAGTCAAGAGGAGAGTTGTATTGGTGAGTAAAACTTGGCAAACAGCCCTAGAAATCCTGCCCTTTCACCTCTGCTGGGGGGCTTGGGAGCTGATACAGAGCTGCAGTGCTGGTTTTACACCCGCTGAAGGGCCCTGACCCAGGCACTGGCCTTATTGTTCCTTTGCGGGTGTCACGGAGTGTTTGTAGCATGAGCCACACACCAGCTCCTGGAGAAAGATACCCCCGTCTGTGATCTGCCACCTCCTAAGACTCTTGTTTCAAACCACTTTGTGCTCTGACAGAGGAAGCGCTTATATGCAGCTGTCAGCTGCACTGGGGAATAAGTGGAGCACAGGGCTGTCAGTACTGGTTACACTGGGAGGGCATCTTTGATCTGCACAGGGGTTTTGCCACCTTGAGATTCACACCAGTGTGAGTAGCCCCACACAAACCCCCATGGTGGGGAGGAAAAGCAGTTTAGGAGCTCCTACGTCTGAAGTCCTATTCTCGCTGTTGTTTGTCTCCATTAATCGCTTCACTGCCAACTGAGCATCGGTGGCTTTTTCTCTCGGCAGAAGCCCGCTGGAATCCATGGCTTTCAGCCAGACACGTTCAAGAAGTTTCTGGCATTCTATCTGCATGGAACTGTGTGAAATTCAGCTCAAATGAAAACACTTCCCCTACCGTACCTGCCGCTCCTCTTTGCCAGAGCCATCACTTAATTAAAGAAAGGTGGATTGAGTTACTTTAAAAGAAAGAAATAAATTATGTTGGTACTGAAAGTAAGAAAAAGAAATCAAAACTCAACGGTGCACGAGGAGAGTCTTTGATTTTAGGGGCTCATCTCTGGATTTGGGTTAGAGTCATTAAATGCTTTCCCCACACTCTTCCATCGCTGCCTAGAAACAATGTGAGCCAGTCATTATTCCTCTGCACAGGTGCCGCTCGCGCTGCGCTGCCGCACAGAGCCACGTCTGAGTCTGTTTGCCGCGCTTGCTTTGAGTCCCTGTGAACACAGTGCGTGTGGAAGAGGCTGACAAAGCTTCAAGGGGGCAGCCCAAGCCACGAGCCTGTTTCGTTCTGCCTGGCTTTTGCTTTGTTTTACTCCTGGCGGCGGTGGGATGCATCATGCTGCCCAAAGCACTTCAGTGTGGAGATGGCTTTGTTGGATCTGTAGAGCTGCGGCTCTTCTGTCCCCTCAATCTTGAATGAAGAAATCTGTCCATTTTGGGGAAAGGGTGGAGAATGCAGAGTGAAACTTCGGTAGCTGCTGTTCGATGCTAAAAAACGCCGAGGAAGAATTTCTTCCTGCCACACAGAGTTAACTGAGCAGGAAGCTTTTGCTTTTTGAGGCGGGGACTGGAGTGGGTTTTGTAAAACGACAGCTACATTAGCTCCAGCCAAGTGTAGGGTGTTGTGCAGTTGTGTGCCAATACCCTCCAGCGCATGGAGAGGAGGAGGACTGCCTGAGCCATTCCAGGGTGTGCAGAAGCATAGTTCCAAGGAATCCATCTCATGTCAGAGACTGGCCTGTGATCTCCTCTGGTCGCGTGTGCCCCAGTCATGTGTTCCAGCCCATCAGCCCGCTGTGCTCGGCAGGTTTTAGAAAGCAGGTTTCTGCTAGTCGAGTTCGAGATCAACAGTTACACCCTGTAGATGGGGAGGTGTCGGCCATAAGCCAACAGATCCCTCCATGGCTGGGAGAACCACTTGAAAATAGTGGAGTGAATGTTGTGTTGATGTAAACTGAGTTAGTTGTGCCGCTCGGGGGTGCCTAATTCAGCTCCTGGATATAAAACTGCTCAGGTGTGTAGTTTGCACTCGGTTGTTTAGGAACATGGAGGCATGGAATCATTCAGGTTGGAAAAGACCTTTAAGATCAAGTCCATCTGTTAGTCTACCCTGCCAAGCCCACTGCTAAACCACATCTTCATGTCATTGGTTGAGGCTGGGCCAGCCACTGGACTAATGACAGACCCTCTCCAGTAGCCCTTCTCCCTCCCCACAAGGGGAGGGGAATGGGAATAAGGGTAAAAGCCTTTAGGGGCTGGAAAACTGAAACAGGTTTAACAAAAATAACAATATGAAATAACTACAAACCAACACCAAAACCAAACCTCTGCTGGCAGTTCCGTCATCAACGATGCAGATGCTGGGGAAGTCTGAGACTGGACTCGGTGGCAGAGAGGAACCAAATGCAGGAGCTGGATTCTGGAATGCTGGGATTGAGATCAAAGGCAGAACAGATAAGAACGAGTCCTCAGATGCCAAACACTGAAGAAAAGAGGCAAGGAGAAGCCAGCTGACCCTTGTGGTCCCCAGTGCGATGAATATGGGATAGAATGCCCTGTAGAACAGTTTAGGGTCACCTGTCCTTTCCGCTCCTCCCTGCAGCTGTGGTCTCTCACTTATGCAGCACAGGTGATCTCAGTGTCCATAGGAGCAAGGCTAAGCAAGAACCTTTCTACATCCCAGCCCCTGTAACTGTAAACATCAGGTGCTGTCACTGGTAGGAGTAGCCTCTGCCTGCACAAGTACACCCCGGCTTCACTCACATGGAAGAGACTAAGCCAGGGGTCCTCAAACCCCAGCCTGTGGGCCGGCTACGGCCCCCCAGGGTGTCCAATCCGGCCCACCAGTACTTACCCCCCGCCCCGAGCAGCTGCAGTTTGCTTCTTCCTGCCGACTGCGCGGCTGGGCTGAGGCGTGCGGCTCGCCGTCTCCCTCCCGCTCCCAGGCAGGACAAACTACACCCTGGTCCACGACACTGTCTGAGGGACAGGACCCGGCCCCCTGTTTAAAAAGTCTGAGGACCACTGGACTAAGCTGAAAAGTCACGTCACTGAGCAGGATTAGTTCTGCTCTAGCTCAAAGCAGGACGCTTGAACGTACTCTAACACACTTGTGCCTTGCACAGGCTCTTCATTAGCAATTTCTTTCTCAGGCTGCTGTCTTTTCTATAGGCAGACCCTGAGCTGCTGCACAGCTATAGGCAACAACCCCTGCACTGCTGGCATCCACTCACCCTTCCAGATTTGGGTCATTGCTGGTCTCAAGGAGGAAACCCTGTGGGGCAGCCAGCTGCTGCATTAACAGGATCACAGCATCTCTTCAGTTGGAAGAGACCTGTAAGATTATCAAGTCCAGCTGTTAACCCAGCACTGCCAGGTCACCCCTAAAATACATCTCTCAACACTCTGTCTATATACCTGGAGGGATGGTGGCACCCTGCTGTTCCTGAACCTTCAGCAGCCTCAGTGCCCTTCTCTGGACCGGCTCCAGCACCTCAATGCCTTTAGAAAAGGGCCCAGACCTGAACACAGTAGTAGGAGTACAGCCTCACCAGTGCAGAGCACACAGGGAAACACTCCTGAGAAGAGCAGTTCCACAGAGGAAGTCTAGTGGAAAGGGGCTTTAGGGGAATGAAGCACCTCACATGCTCTTCGTAGATGTGGGAATCTATGAAGATGGTCTGCATGGGAAAGAGCCAAAGTCCCTTGAGGTGCTTTTGCTTCTCAAAGACATCTCTCTGAGGACAAGCAGCAGAAAAATAAAAAGTGAAGGTGGAGTCCTCCAGTCTCCGAGACTGAGCAGAGGCAGAGTACCAGGAGAGACAGACTAAGGTAGAGCAAAGACAGCTTTGAAAAAATAGCAAAAGCAGAAAGACATAGGACAGTCAGCAAGGAAATTATGCTTCAGTACAAGAGGTGTCAGGAAGCCACTTAGAACAGAATCACTGAAGTTGGAAGAGATCTCCAAGATCCAGTTCAACCATCAATCCATCCCCACCCTGGCCACTAAACCCTGTCCCCCAGGGCCACAGCTACTCACTTTATGAGCACCTCCAGGGACAGCAACTCCACCCCATTCCTGGGCAGCCTGTTCCAACTCTTGACCTCTCTGTCAGGGAAGAGATTGCTCCTCAGGTCCAGCCTAAGCCTCCTCTGGCACAACTTGAGGCCATTTCCTTTTATCCCATCACTAGAGGACTGGGAGAAGAGACCAACCCCCACCTCTCTACAACCTCCTTTCAGGCAGACTGTAAAGAGCAAGAAGGTCTTTCCCAGCCTCCTTTTCTCCAGACTGAACAAACCCTCAGCTGCTCCTCATCAGACCTGTCCTCCAGGCCCTTCAACAGTTTTGTTGCCCTTCTTTGGACCCACTCCAGTATCTCAATACCTTGACAGACTCTGTCAATGGGCTGAGGATAACTGTCTTCATTTCAACAGTGCCAAGTGTCAGGTCCTGCATTTTGGTCACAACAATCCCCTGCAGTGCTACAGGCTTGGGACAGGGTGGCTGGAAAGCAGTCTGACTGAAAAGGACCTGGGGGTTCTGACTGACAGACAGCTGACTATAAGCCAGCAGTGTGCCCAGGTGGCCAAGAAGGCCAGTGGGATCCTGTCCTGTATTAAACACCGTGTGTCCTGGAGGAGTAGGGAGGTGATTGTCCCCCTGTAGTCAGCACTGGTGAGGCCACACCTTGAGTACTGTGTCCAGTTTTGGGCTGGAGCGAGTGCAGAGGAGGGCAAGGAAGCTGGTGAAGGGCCTGGAGAATAAATCTTATGAGGAGACATTGAGAGAGTTGGGGCTGTTTAGTTTGAGGAGGAGGCTAAAGGGAGACCTCTTACAAGTTGCAGAAAGAGCAATCGGGTAATAGCACGGAGAGTAAAACTCCTGGAGCAAGGATTTAATGACACATCTGATGCTGTTAAGGAGGCAGTGGAGAAGGAGCTACTTAAATAGTTGCAGTTGAGAGAGGGGGATGTTTTAGAATTGCTTCATTGACTGGATGTGGACACTGAGGTGCTGGAGTGAGTGTAGAGGACAGTGAAGCTAGTGAAGGGCCTGGAGAATAAATCTTATGAGGAGACATTGAGAGAGTTGGGGCTCTTTAATTTGCAGAAGAGGAGGCTAAGGGAAGAGGTCTTACAATTTGCAGAAGGGACAACCAGATAATAGTACAAAGAGTAAAACTGCTGGAACAAGGACTTAATGACGCATGTGAGCAGGAGGGGCCAGAGCTAGCCTGAGGGAACCGGTTTGCTGCTGCTGCTACCCAGCCCCCCACTTCGGGGTGGGGGTCAGCAGCTGCACCCATACCCCTAAAGTGGAGGGGGGCAGCCTGGAGGCTTCCTGCAGCCCTGGGGTTGGGGGCAGATAGTGCAGCCTGGGGAGCCATGTCCAGTCCCTGGGTGAGACTAGGGCTGCTCCCCAGCCGAAGCCTCTGGGCAGCGCCCATAGCCAAGAGAAGTAAACCAGGAAATGAGGTACCTTTACTAGGCTGGCACTGTCCAGCCTCTGGGGAAAAGATCACCCTAGGTGTTAATGGGAGCATCTCTTACAGCCAAAATGCATTTTATATTCTTGAAAGCACAAATTCAATTACTGAAAAGTTTGGGCAACTTTCAAAAAACAACACTAGTCCTGCTGGCCAGACTATTTCTGATGCAAGTCAGGATGCCATTGGCCTTCTTGGCCCCCTGGGCACACTGCTGGCTCCTCTTCAGCCACTCAAGTGGCCAACACACAAGCACAGTACCATGTCCCTGCTCTGCTCAGGGCACACGGTGAGGGAGAAGCAGTACTTGCATGCTGCTGGCCCTTGTGCTGGGTAAGCTCCTCTGAGCCAAGGAGGAGAGCTCCTGGGACAGATGCTCTGTAAGGTCCATTGCAGGGCACGTGTGAGGTCTGTGAACAAGGCAGCCCTGGCAGAGCAGATCCTACCACAGCCAGGCACACACACACACACAGTGCATGGTGTTACACTGATCCTCCCAAGCACACACAGCATCTGGTTCTTTGCTTCATGTACTCATTCCTTCAGTATGAGCAGCTGGAATCAACCCAGCTGAGGGAGGTGGGACCCAGAGAACTACGGGCCATAGAAGCACATTGGGTTGGCATCAATAAATTATAAAGATTCATGAGGAGGTGGACAGCATTACCCCAGCACCAACCAGGAGCCAGGCATTAACTTTTAATGAATGAGAGCCAGAGAAGCAGAATGTGCAAGAACAGGGTGGCTGGAGCCTGAGGTGAAGACCCCCATCGTGCCTAGCTGCCTGGAGAAGACCTCTGTGGCCATGGGCACAGGATCTGGCCCCTGTGCCACCTTCCCCTGAGCCACTCCCCATGCAAAATCTCACTCCACAGGCTGTGCCTGTCATGCCAGCAAGTACAAGCTGTGCTCAGACTGGAACCCCTGGTTGTTCAGATCCTTCTCCCACGTTTAATGAAAACTAATGGGGGAGACAATTATCCCTAAGTCTGGGCACAGGAGACATTCAAAAGAGGGAACCTGGCATGTTTCTCATGGCTGTGTTTAATAAAATCTGCCTGAAACGCAGTGAGAACCTGCAGGAAGGGCTTACTGATGCCTCACAATGAAAATTCAAGACACAGTGATGCTGGTGAGCTGCTGGCTGGGCAAGGATGGTCTTGAGACACTGGGAGGGCAGGAGGACCTCATCAGCATCAACTACTTACCCTTTGGGGTCATGTTTGTAAATGATGGACAACACTCACCTGCTCCTTTCTGTGAAGAACAGAGGGACGTGATTGCTGGGACCAAACCCCAAGCTGGGATGTGGCTGACATCTTATACAAGGATGCCGGTGGTGCTAACCCTGAGGCAGACCTGCAGGGGTAGCAAAGGATGCAAACGCAGCCTGCTCCTGGCCCCACAGTTAATGACATGCTAATAGGGTCTGCAGATCACTTCTTCCGGGTGGCTCCCAATCCCAGCAGACACCCAACGCATTGTCCTTCCACCCCTCTGCTCTCCAGCATCTGTGACTGATTCCTGGAACTGCAGCGGTGAGGTGGTTGTGGGTGCTGCAGGGAAGCATCCTCCAGCACCTGCAGAACTCCAGGGTGGATGCAGCCTCCCAAACTTGCACCCACCCCAAGCCCATAGCCCATGCCTGAACATTCCTGCCAGCCTTATCCTGCCTGAACTAGTCAAAGGCAAAGAACAAGTCTCAGACAGCAGCTCCTGGGAGTGTTTCAGGCACCCAGCTTTTGCAACCACCCACTTAAAGAGCCCCAACCTTACCCCAAGTGCTGCGGCAGCCTCTGGTGCTGCCCACTGAGGGGCCAGGTCAGCCTTGGCTGGGGTTCCTCAGCTCCCAGCAGCCTGTTCAGATCCTGGAGCCGAGTTTGACCCTGCAAGGGAGCACAGACACACTCTGTACTGCATTCAGCCCTGGCTGGGGTAGGGGAGGGTCAGCAGATCCCACTGCAGGGCGATGTGTGTGCCCTAATTTCTGAAGGTGACACTCATGTCCTGTCTCCTCCCTTGCACCTCCAGCAATGGGAGGTAGCAAGACCCAGGGCACTACCTGCTGCATAAGACACCAGCCTCCATCACTGCATGGGCATCCCAGCTCCTCCAGCCTGTAACTGGGAAACACTGGGAATAAGGTGCAAAAAAGATTCTCCCCTTCTTACCTGCCAAAAGCCCCGGGTGGGCTGGGTGTGGGATGTGGCAGGACCAGTGCTGCTGGCCAGAGGGACTAGTTTCTTAGGCTAAAACTGCCTTTTTCAAGGGCTTAAAAAGCCAGCTCACACCCCAAGCGAGCATCACTAACCCCAACCTCTGCGCCACTGCCTAGTCCTCATCCGTGCCAGCCTCAGGCAGAACCCCCACTTCCCGCTGGCCACCTCTGGGCTCTGCATCATTCCCGCATCCCAACCCTGGGNCCGGCAGCAAACAGCAGGAACAAACCGCAGGGCACCGCAATCGACTGTTCGTGTTGGTATTTATTACAGCGGGAAGGGGGAAGAAGGGGGAGGGGGAGTAGAACCGTTTCATTCAAAAAAACCCAGCCCATGAGCAAGGAAGACAACGATTTCGCCACTCAGGTTACACGACATTAAACCCAGTCCTTGCCTTTCCTTACGTCACAACAAAAAGCAAAACAACAATAAAAAGAGGGGAAAATGACGGGGAAAAAGGGGGGAGGGGGGGGACACACGAAAATCAAGAGAAAAAACGGAAAAAGGAAAAAAAGAGGAAAAATAAAAAAGGGAGAAAAGGAGGGAACTTTAAAAAAGAAAAAGGGGGAAAATAAAAAAGGAAAAAATAGAAGAAAAAAGGGGAAAATTTTAAAAAGGAAAAAATAAAAGGGAAGAATGAAAGGAAACCTGAATGAGATGTAAAGTGGAAAAGGAAGAAGATAAAATCTGAGCCCTTGGGGAGCCCCCAGGTGTTTTTGTGATGGAATCATATTTGGAAAATACTAACCCGACTGGAATTATGAGAGTGACACCCTCAGAAACAACCCCACTTCCCCCCAGTATCCCCCTCCCCAGAGACTCTCTACAGGTAAAGCACAATGAACAAAAGGAGAAAGGAAGGCAAACAAACATTCAAAAACTAAACGAGTAACTGGTGTTACAGGCTAAAACAACCCCAAACCAAACCCCCAAACAATCGAGTTAAAAAACCAAACCAACTTTGTTCCCCGAAAAGAGGTCAGTGAAGGGGTGCGGAAAAAGACATCCCTTTAATAAAACATTATCAACAAATATCGTACACAAACTACAATGTCTCAGCAGCAGTCTGATTTTCTTCTTTCTTTTTTGTTGGTTTTTTGTTTGTTTGTTTGTTCCCCTCTTGGTCATTTTCAAACCAGACTACAAGGTTAAGAAAAAACACGGAAACAAGATACAACGCTGTCAATAATCCGCACAAAGGTCAAATCCAAGGGAAGAAGAGAGTATTTTACAGAATATGATATACATGGAGCAGAAATGGGGAGGGGAGGGAAGCTGGAGAAAAAACAAAGAGCGAACTACAGGGTAGTGTCATGTACAGAGATCCCAACCCACCGCCTCGGCTCGTTTCCCTTCCTCTCCCGCCGTTAAGGAAGGGCCCGTCGCTGCTTGCCATGAAGTTTTATTGTTGTTATTACAGAGCGAGCCTACAGAATAGCAAGGTTACAGTTTAACAACAAGAATTCCTTTAAAAAATAGCTCCATCCAGTTCCAAACCATCGATAAGTGAAACCCCTCGCAACAAAGAGCACAAAAGAAACCCCCCCCCCCCCCAAAATTCCCCCCCCCCCCGATAAAAGCAAATCTAACCCCCAAAGTTAGGCTGGAGAGCACAAAGTCCCAGGGCAGATTAAACCCTTTTAAAAACAACAAAGAAATATGGTTTAAAAATTGATTTTTGCAGTGAACCAGCTGAAGGGGAAGGGAGGGACAAAGATTTCTTCTTGTACTCAAGAGCGGGGGGCGGGGAAAGACTAACACAGTGCATGCCACAGTCACAGAGAGCAAGATCACGATTCATTCGAGGATGTGATCCTAGAAGGGGTCACCTGCGTTAACACATTTGTGTAACGAGGTGGTAGAGTCTCTTCCCCAAAGCAGATCTTGTTAACTGGAGGAGGAAGCGTTGTGCTGCAAACAAACCCAAAAGCAAAACCCCCCAACCAAACCAAACACACCCCAAAAAATAGAAGGGGGGGGAAAAAAAACCCAACCCAACCCCAAAGCAACCCCCAAAACAACGAACACAAACAAACCCCAAAAACAGGCCTTCTGAACAAAAACCACCATTGTAAACTGTCCAGTTTATTTAAAAAAATGACTACAACAGAGACAACATGAGCTTCCATATCTAGACTAGCTTCCTGGTGTTGCACGGCACAAACATACAACAGGTTCGGTTTCCGTCTTTATTTAAAAGAACAAAAGCAAAGAGATCGGAGTTGAGTGCTAGAGGCTTCCGTTTGTTTCCAAAAAGAAGTGTCATGTACATAATATAAACCCTTCCGCACAAAGAAGGGTCTTGTCATGTCTTGAAATATTTTAAGTTGTGTCCTTCATGTTTTATGGAATAAAAAGTTCGGCCTTTTTATTGCATGAAACTAAACCTGGGGGTTTGGCCCCCGCCACGTGTCTCCCTGCCCATACACCTAGCTTCTTCTGCTTCTGCTTCTTCTTCTTGCATAATACGTTGAGATCCTCCAAACGGCAGCTGACTCTCTTGATCCTGGAGAGGAGGAGGGGGAGGGAAATCACACACTCATCGTCATGCTGGGGGAATACTGCAAGAGAGACAGAGCCAGCGTGAGAAACCAGGTGGGACAGAGCCCCTCCCTCCCCAGGACACTGGAGGGGGATGCAAAAGGAGGCTGATGGTGACTGCACAGCAACCCAGCTGGATCTAACAAATCATGGGGAGAGGAGATGCTGGAGACTTGAATTTGTCAGGGTGCGATCTGCTCTGTGACTTGCTTCTCCAGTGAGAACAGCACCAGAACAGTATGGGGCGAGATGCAATTTAAAACAAATAATTAACATGTGTACACACTGCTAACGGGAAGAAGAGGGATGTCAGCAGCTACAGCAGCAACAACTGGCCAGGCCAGCACAACCCACTGCATCTACACCACCTCCTCTCCACTCCCAGGATCCTCTCTTTCCCCTCCACCCCCCAGGATCCCCTCTCTCCCCTTCACTCCCGTCCTGCTGAGGACTCAACCTTGCACCCACCAGCACATTTCTGTCCTGGAGCAGCTCACACACAGCACAGCACAGGTCCAAACACACCCACCACCATCTCCCTGGGCCATCTCCCCAGGGTAAGCTCCCACTGCCTCCCTCCCTCCCTCCCTCCTTCCCTCTGTGCCTCACTCACATTGTCATTTTGGAAGGAATGGAGAAAGTTGCCTCCCAGCTCCCCGTCGTCTCTTGGAGTGCCCGGGGGATTGCTAATGCCACTTATGTTGTTTGGAGAATTCTGCAGAGGATGAGGGGGAGCAGGTGGTAAGTAAGTCCTTGAGCCCGTGGGGGCAGGAGGCAGTCACCCCCAACCCTTCACCAACACACTGGGGTCACCCCAGTGCCCACAACCTCGCTCGACAGCTCACTTACTTTTGGAAGTCCATCTATGTCTCCTGACCCTGCGCAGGGAACACACAAAAGGAAAACAGCTTTACTAAGCAGGCACCGATAGCTCCTGTGCCCCTCTCACTACAGACCGCTGCTTCCAGCCAGCAGCTCTGTGTTGAGCAGTGGTCTGAGCTGGGGCTGACCCTAGGGATGGGAGCAGGCACTGGGATGCTCTGCCAGCATCCCCACAGAGTGAATGAACAGCAGGGCTCCCCCTGTGCTCACCTAATGATCCGTTCATGTGATGGGGTTCCATGCCACCCATGCCGCCCATGGGGCCATCAGAGCCGGGGCCCATCGGGAACTGTGAAAGAAGAAGGTGATAAAACCATCAGAAGCCACAGAACTACCCCACAGGTCTGTAACCACCCCAGTGGCTCCCAGGGACTGTCAGAGCAGGGTGAGAGGAGGGACATATCCACCTCCTACAGCTGTGGGCACATCTGGAGGCTCACGATCACAGAATCATATAGTTGCAAGGGACCGCCAAAGGCCATCTAGTCCAACGCCCCTACAACCATCAGGGCCATCACTCACCAGACCAGACTGTCCAGAGCCCCAGCCAGCCTGACCTGGAATGGCTCCAGAGATGGGGCCTCTACCACCTCTCCAGGCAGCATGTTCCAGGGATCCCCCATCCTCAGATTCAAGAACTTTTGCTCATCTCCAGCCTCAATCTGCCCTTTTCCAGCTTCAAAGCATGACCCTCATCCTATCATTCCCTGCCCTTGGGAACAGTGTTCCCCAGCATTGTGACAGCCCCTTTCAGGGACTGGAGGGTCACTATCAGGTCCCCCACCAAGAGTCTTCTCTTCAGCCTGTGAGTCCTGTGTTCACCTACAAGGTTTGGTCAGATGGGTGTGGGCAGAGCCATGGCAGCGCAGAGGGCTCCCTCCAACCAGGACAAAACAAGGTTTAAGTTTGCCCATACCCCACAAAACCCAGTGGCTGGCTGGGCAGGCGACTGCCAGCACCTCGCCCGGAGCAGCAGGACCTCTGCTCCTTTAACAAGCATGAAAAATGAACCAAGTCAGCAAAGAGTTAATGGCCTTTTGATGGTTTGTTTTACCCCTGTTTGGTAACAAATGGCTGAAATCAATTAAAGCGCTTTAGTCTCAACTGATGAAGTTAATTATGATTTGTTATGGTATCTGATATGTAAATTATTAGGAAGCAGACTTACGTTCGATCGACTGCCTGCGGGCGGTACTGGATTAATCATTGTGTAGATGTTGTCACTTGAATTTGTTGAATCTGTGGAACAGCGAAACCCAGTAAGTCGGAGTGATTAATTCATTTCTTAATTAAAACAAACTCATGCCACTTGAACTCATTCTTTTGTATTTTATCACCTAAAATTCCCTCTAAGTACCACCATTTTCTGGCTAATTTTTACTTAATGAAGATCCACAAAGTTTTTAATCACAGAAATTCAGCTGTGAAAAATAATTCCACTTCTGCTTGGGAAGCTGAGGAGGAGATTCCCTGCCTCCTAGCACCTCCCCAGCACCCAGCTCCAGAGCACGGTGATACAGGAACACCCTGCAGTGGATCCCAAAGCCAGGCAGACCACTAGCCACACTCCAGAAAGGGCAAAACCTACAGAATCAGCCCCAGGGATCAAAGAACTATTGAGGATGGAAAAGACTTCTGAGCTCATCCAGTCCAGCCCATGACCTAACATCACTCCACTGGCAAGACCAGGGCACTAAGGGTCACAGCTACCATGTTGTTAAACACCTCCAGGGATGGGGGGGTCCACCACTGCCCTGAGCAGTTCATTCCAGGGTCTGATCCCCCTTTCTGTGAGGAAGGGCTTCTTAACATCCAACTTAACCCTCCCCTGGTAGCTTCAGGCCCTGCTCTCTCTTGGGATTGGGGTCTCCTGGCAGGGGAAGAAGGGCTGGCCCAGGAAAAGGGGATCTTGAGGCCTTGTACCTGCAGGACTGGGCATGATGGGTGTCCCTGGAGGGCCGCCGCCGCCTGGTGGACCCTAAAGAGAGATGAAGCAGGGGGTCAGCCAGGCAAACACGAACGTGTAACCACCTCCCCATGTTTTCTGCCTCCTTCAGCTTGACCTCACACACCCAAACCCAGCCTGGCCCCCTCCACAGCACCCACTCCCTCCCAAACCTCCCCAAGCCTCAACATCTGTGCAACCCAAAGACAGGAGCAGTGGGACTCACCACGTATGTACCAGGCGATGAAGAAGAGTATGGGATCTACAGAGAGAAGAGAGCCACATTCAGCTATGGTGTACATGAGGGTTGGACCCCGGCAGGGAACCCCCACCACCCCTAAACCCCACCAGACAATCCCAGAGCCCACCCCAGCTGCACTCCACCACAGAGAAAGCAGCATGAGAGCTAGAGTCAGGCTTTGAATGCAGGACCCAAATGAGGGGCTGGGAATGACCCTTGTCATCAAACAGGGAATGGTCACAGTTGTGGGATGATCCTCACTCTTGGCTTAAGGAGCACTCAGAGGATACTCACTGAGTTAGCACTGCTGGGGTTCGGCCACGGTCTGCCGGCTCCCGGCCCCCTGGAGTTGAAATGAAAGAGGAGGAAAAATTTAGATAATTTTTTTTTTATCCTCATGGTCCCAAAAGACAAAATGGGTGGCCAAACAGCCCTGTCTCAGGGTCTGCCTTACATGTTAATTCCAGGCATGCCGGGACCGAGGGAGTTGGGTGGAGGTCTCATGCCGCTGCCGTAGTTCTGCAACGATAACCAAGGGTCAGTCTGCTGCAATGGGGAGGGAAGCCAGAGAAAAAAACCCAACCCACAGAACACCAAGATGGCTAGTTTGTCCCAAATGGGCTTTAAAATTAACGATTTAGGTGATGATGATGAACGTGGAGGCCAACCAGCAACTGTGTTTGTAAAAAAACTGCAAGGCTGAGCCCCAAAGGCCCCTGCTCCAGCCTCTGATGCCTCACTGGAAGAGGAAAAACTGCCCCCTCCCAGCTCTGGGAGACAAACCTGCCCTAAGATCCCTGCACGACCAGCATGTTGGGGCTTTGTGCAGAGAAAACAGGGCCAGGAAGAGAAAAGGTGGTGTCGCTGGAGGGTTACTGCTGCAGCATAAGGACAGGAAGGGCTGCAAGAGCTTCCCCTGGGATGGAGCAGCATCCCTTGCTCCCAGGATGAAGACTGGGGTAGGGAAAACCAAGCCAGGATTGTTTTTCCCTGGCATGCATCTGCAGCTGCAGGGAGCGGGTAAGGGCAGGCAGGCCCTTGGGGCTCCTCTCCTGGCTTACTCCAACCCGGCTTAGCCTCCATCTGTGACCAGGAGCCTCAGCTCTGCAGCCCTCATCTCTTAAACCCGGCTCCAGTATAAAGTTGAGCCCAAGGCATGGAAGGAGGAGGAATCGCTTGCAAGCCCTGCTCCATTTGGCCTGCACTTCACTCCCTGCGCCCTGTGAGTGACAGGCAGGCAGATTTAGGTCGTGCTGTTGCTCCACCAACCCTCACCTTCCTGCCACGAGGCACCTTCTTGGGCTCACTCTCTGCCATGCAGGAACAAAACTACTACAGCAGGAGCGGGGACGACTGGCTGCTCCTACTCTACAGCCCCTGGGAGCTGTCCACGCTGGATTTCAGAGCAACACTCCAGTGTTGCTG
The DNA here is from genome assembly GCA_013400115.1 of Rhinopomastus cyanomelas. Taxonomy (NCBI): domain Eukaryota; kingdom Metazoa; phylum Chordata; class Aves; order Bucerotiformes; family Rhinopomastidae; genus Rhinopomastus; species Rhinopomastus cyanomelas. The sequence continues at coordinate 772,819 of VXBP01008287.1, read as the reverse complement.
AATTTCCCCTAGATCTATGGCATGGGCATTGCCAAAGTTTGTTTTGAAGAAGCAAAAAGGGGTTTTCCCCAAACAAATTACCAGCAAGTCCTTAACTGATTGAAATTCCAGCCATTTCCACTGAATAGCAGCATCAAACCCCCTTGGTTTTTTGATATAAAATAAAAAAACCCTCAGCGTTTTTAATTGCAGCTGAAATGCTGGAAAACGAAGCCATTTGGAAGATGCTCGGGGAGGGTGGGGAGGGAACGCAGCTGTGCTGAGAGACCTGGATGCTGCCGAAAGCCAGCAAGCGACAAACCCTCTTTGGGGAGCCACCAGCAAACCTAATCCTGGCCTCTGCACGAGTTAAGCCAAGACCATGACAGGGGAAAAGGCAGCGGGGACAGGCTGTGTGGGATGTGGGGTTGAGCTGTGCGGGATGATTCACTGTCGGTGCAGAGCAAGCTGCTGTGAGGACGCCGGGATGTCCTGGCTGGATGCTCTGCAGCCCTTTGGAAGAGTTCAAGGAGGACTGGGGAAGGTCTTGATCACAGAATCATTCAGGTTGGAAAAGACCCTTGGGATCATCAAGTCCAACCATTAACCTTACTCTACCACTACACCAGATCTCCAAGCATCACACCTAAACATCTTCAAACCCATCCAGGGATGGTGACTCCATCCCCTCCCTGGGCAGTCCCTGACTGCTTTTAGCGAAAAATTGTTCCCAGTGTCCAGCCCAACCCTCCCATGGATGCTTGGTCCCTCTGGTTCTTTTACTAGCACCCACCTCTCCACAATCTCCATTTTGATGCAAAGCTCAAGGAAAAAATGACATCCCTGAGCATCTGAGCATGCAAAGTTGTGAGTGAGGGGCTGCTGGGCTCGCTCAGCTATTTTTGGGGGTTGGTTGGCTCCTGGCTGGCTGTGGGGAGGCAGAGCCCCGCAGTGGGTGCCAGATTGGGAAGCCCAGCGCTTCTTCTGCCATTCAAACAAACCCCCTCCTCCTTTAACGTACGTAACTCGGGGGAATGGTGGAGTCAAAAATAAAGCTCCCAACACTTCACAGCTCCTGCCGGCTGCCGGAGCCGCCGCCATCCCACGCGGTGCCGAGCGCACGCTCGCTGTTTCCAAGTTTCGCGAAGAACTTCACAAGTGGGAAGCGAGCAGCCTCCCCCCGCTAACAAATGGCACTTCTTTTCCCTTTTGGGTGCGAAACACCGGGGAAGAAGGATTTGAAGCAGAGCAGCGGCGCTATCGGAGGGCTGTCCGTGAAACAAAGCCCATGCAGGGGTTTTATCCCAGGTCCTAGATGGGATCCAGCCAGATGGGTGGCCCGAGCAGGCTGGTGTTGAGGAGAGATGACACAACTCACTCTTTACACAACATTCGCTTATCTTAACAGTCTCCAGGGGAAAAAAAAACCCAAACAAAACAGAACTCCAGCAGAGCCACTCGTCTCTTGACAGACTCTGATCCTCGCGCTACAAACTTGACGTAGGCGACGATGCAGAGAGGATAAACCTCCAACCAAAACACCGTAATCTGGGTTTGAAGCCTCGTAAGGAGGAACAAACAGGAGTGAGTCAACAACGAGCCCCTTGGTGAAGTGAAGCGACAGCGAGGCAGCATATATTAACCCAGATCCGCTCCGCTTCTCAAGGTTACTCCCCTTGCCTCAAACAGAGAGCTTGGGCAGGTGGCAGGAAGGGCAGGCGGAGGGGAACCTCGCAGGGGAAAGCCTTATTGCCTTGTTCAAAGGAACTTTGCCATTTCTTGGGGTTATTTATTTATTTTTAATTCAAACCTCCCTTCCCTGCTCCTGCTGTTAGGGTCGTAACCATTTCCCAGGCAGGCAGTGTAATGCACTCAAAGGGCGCTCCAGCGCAGCGCTAAGTGCCATCCCCTCTGATGGGAGGGCAGGAGGGAGGCTGCAATACCCTTAATGAGCTATGAAGACCTCACTCCTGTTCAAAGGAGGGATTTCCAGATGCCAGGCTAATGTAAAACACATTAACACTAATGGGGCGTGTGGGGGGATCTCCCAGCCCCCTGAGCCCTAGGAGGTTGGTTGACAGTGTAAGATGGTTTCTGGGTTGGACTTACCTGTGGACCGGGACCCATGGGGCCCATCCCTCGCGGAGGATTCATCCTTTGCATGGGGCCGCCCATGTTAGGGTGCCCTGTCGAGAGGAAAGCAAGGGTGTTACAGGGCACAGCAGCCACTTCAGGTCCCAAATTAACAGCTAACGAGCGGTGATAACATTCAGCCTTGGCCGGGTTTACTACCTTGCTGTCGCGTGGGATCCATTGAGTTGGGCAGCAATGGCTGTGTACCGGGAACGGCGCCCGGGGGCTGCGGAAACAAAAGGTTAAAAACCAAAATTATTTGCTAAACTGCATCCTAGATAGATAGATCTGGGTCTGCCTGACTGATCTGCTGCCGGAGCATCCCACACCCCACTGCATCCCACTACACCCCACATCCTAGGCACCTGCTCCTTCCAGGCGTCTGCCTCCATTCTGAAAACCAAACACGACACCAGTGTTTCCTCCTCTCCCTGCAATGCTCAGGCTGCTGCTCTTAGGGGAACAGGGAAAGCTCAGGCTGTGCAGGGCAGGGGTGTCAAAGCCAGCAGGGAAACAAGAGGGGCAGCACAGCTCCTCTGTGTTTACACTGAGCAATTCACCTGCTGCTGGTCAGGAGATGCCCCAGTTGCAGCAGAGCAGCATTCAGACCCATCCTCATATAGGCAGAGGGGAAGGTGCGTGCTCCCCATCCCCAAACTCATGCTCTTCTGGGGCAAGGAGCCTATTTAGAGTTCCAAAGCCTGCTCTGAGCAGATAGAGAAAGGAAGACACCATCTGCCTGGGGAAAGCAGATGCAAACAGCTACTGCTGCAGCGCTGCCTTCTATTCCAGCGTCACCACAGAGATCTCACTGATGGGGCACTGGGTGCACTCGGCCACGCTGAGGCAGAGTCTACCCAGCCTCAGTGGTTTTGCAGCCTGGAAGCTGGGCAGCAGGAGGAAAATAAACCAGGGTGGGTAGAGTGATGGATATTTACACTGCTGCCTGGCCTGCCTATTTATTCCTCTCACCCCTCTGGAGGTGACTGTAACCTCGCAAGGCTCTCTGTAGGTACAAACATGTGTTTTATACGTGGTGTCTGGGGGGAAAAAAATGGTATCTAATTAACTTTACCCAGTCCCGGATCCTCCTGTGAGCACAGCCTCTCCAGACCAGTCCCTACCTCTCCTGCCTGCCCCAGCACACTGTGGTCACCTCTGGTGGAGATCAGGACAACCCTGGGACCACAGCAGGACATGGTCCCACTAAAACGGTCTCCAAGGTCCCATTAAAAATGTCCTGGGAGAAAGTCCTGTTAATCAGCAACTTGCTAACAAGTCCCCAGTACCCTCACTGGGAGGCTCTTTCAGCTCAGCCAGGCTTGAGGGAGGGTCCTACAGCAGCTCCCCTTGAGCGTTCTCATCTACACCTCATCTACTTCACCACTGTCGTTTAAGTTCCAGTGATGCCAGCACAAACACTAAGCAAGCTGCTACATCCCATTTCCTGACTATCCTCCTCTTTCTGCTGTACAAGAAGAATGCTGTTCACCAAAAAACAAGCTCCCGAGACAATTTCTGCTCCAAGGAATTACAGGTTTCCTTTCACTTCTGTAATGACAGGCGACCTCTGGTTCAGCCACTGCCCTACAGATCTGCACCAGGATAAACTCCTCAACCAAAGGCGGGTGTGGGGTGGAAACCTCCACCCGCAAGGCCAGCAACAAACTGCCCCTGTTTAAGCTGGGATAAGAAGATAAACCCAACCCCAAAAAATTCAGCAGTGACCTGCCCCGCGTGACCCTGACGCTGATCCAAGTCCTCGGTCAGCCCAGCAGCGGGATTATCTCCAGCATTTTAATTTTCTGCCATTGCAGGGAAAACCCAGCCAGGCAGCGAGCCCATACGGACAACACCGCAAACACAGCAGCAGCGCATTCCCTGCCACCGCTTCCACCCTGGAGACGCCCAAATCCCCAGGTAAAATCCGAACACACTGGTTGCACGATCCTTGATGCTCCAGCACCAACACAACGGGACTGGGGGTGTCCGAGGGAGGCGATGCTCACCATCCAGACCCGATGAGCATCTGTAGGACACGTAGCACTCATCCCCCTCCCCAGAGAAAAAAAAACCCGCTGCCGCAGAGTAGTACCTGGTTGCCCATCCTGATGGGGGGTCGGGGACCTCCGGCGTAGCGTGGTGACATGAACGGCTGTGGGGACACAAAAGGGAGGTCAGGGCTGAGCTGTGGGGAGGCTGCACACTCCCCACGCATGACGGCTCAACTGTGCACACTGCTTTGGTTTGCTCTTTGTGATTTGAGTTCATTTTCTGGAGACATCCTTTTTTTTTTTTGAAAAAGTTAAATTTCCGAAGAAGGGAAAAAAAAAAGGAAAAAAGGAGAAAGAAACAAAATAAAGTGTCTGGTGTCCGTTTAGGTTTTGTTTTTTAAAACATTTTCTCTGTAGATTTATTGTCTGCGAGCGTTTGACATCGGCAATACTAGGTGAGGCTGTTCAAATTAGTGCATGGGGAAACCCTAGGTGTTAGAGGTGGCTTCAGTCTCAATAGATATTTAGATACTTTTTTTTTTAAAAGAGGCAAATAAAGGATATATTTTTAACAGTGGCATTATTAAAAAAAAGGGGCAAATAAGAGATTTATCAAAAAAAGTGGCACATAAGAGATTTATTACAAAAAAGTGGCAAATGAGCACATATAGACACACACACAAAAAAACCCCCCAAAGCTAAGTACTGGAAAAAATAGAAGAAGAAGGAAGACTTTACGTTAACTCGTCTTTTACAACCGCTGCTACTAAAAGAGGCTTCAAATCCCACATAAAGTTCAGTTTCTCCGGCTACCTTGGGAAGGTAAAACAGTCTGATACCCATGATTGACTTCTCAGTCCTTTGACAACTATGTATCCAAAAACAGGCCAGAAAAAAAAAGCAAAAAGTGGGAAAAACCCCAACATTTTGCTGGGGGTGCCCAGGGGGATGCTCCCTGGGCGGGAGGGCCGCAGGAACCCACTGCCCAGCAGAACTAGAAGGGGGGAAAAAGCAAAAAAAGGCAAATCGAGCGCACATCCCGCTTCACAGCCCTACCCATCGCTAGTGTCTTTACCTGACTGTGGGGTCCCATCATGCTGTTAGGATTGTGGGGTGGAGGCTGTGCGTGTGGCGAGGGCTGTGACCCAGGCGGTCCCTGTGAGGTCAGACAGTAGAAGGAGGTTATAGATTAGCACATGAAAGCGCAGAAAAGAGCTAAAAAAAGGATTGACGGGTGTGGACCTGTGTCATCCGGGAGTCAGCGCTCCCGCTTTTCGATTCGTGTTAAGACTTAGAAATTTTTGTTTCCTCTTTTTGAATCGACTTTTTATTCAGTTGGAGCTGAACGATGAATCATGATTTACGTTAAAAAGTAAAAAAGATTTTAAAAAGGAAAAAAAAAATTAATAATAATAAAAATTTAAAAATTAGATCAGAACATCTGTTAAAATACAGCAGCCACACTGACGGTCAACGGTCCTGAAGTTCAACCAAAGTCTGCGAGGACAAACACACAGGAAAACACTTTCCAAAGGAAGAAAAAAGATGCAGAAAAGGGCCATAAATTGGGGGAAACACAAAAATCCACCCCCAAATTACAAAAATATTTTTAGAAGGATTATTTTCCTCTCTCATCCCAAAGGTTTTCCTCCCTCATCCCAAACATCTCTCGGTTTATTTGGTTTGTTATTTTGACCATGGTTTGCTGGAGGAGCAAGTGCAGAAGGACGAGGAGCACGTCCCTGCTCGCACCACCTGGGCAGTGCTTGGGCAGCACAACCGGGGCTGCAACCGCCCGGCTGCAGCATCCTTCCTCGAGGTGGATTCCCTAAGGATGCAAGTAAAGTGGCTTGTGAGCAAAGAAAGGATGTCTAGGGGAAAAAAGGAGAGATTAGTTGGTGCAGGCTGAAGGCTGCAATGCAGCAGTCACTGACATTTGGGGCTTCAACACCCACTTTGCATTTTTCATTTTCAATTTGCCCTAAAAGCCCCAAACTGGAAATTCACTTGGAAAAGCCACGAGCTTGGTGCAAGAATACAGACCCCGGTGGGTGTTGACATTAAAAACAAAAAAACCAAAAAACAGCAAAAAAAAAAAGGGGGCTTTTTGCTTTGAAGGAGGTATAAGTGGTAGGGGAGGCGCCGGACCGCTGTCGGGAGGTGCTGGGGAACAACGGCAGGCTCCAGGACCGGCGCCGGAGCAGATGTTCTCTACCTGCCTCGTTACTAATTTCAACAAGTGTTCGCCTTCTAGCTGCTGCCAGCAATGGCATGGTTTGTTACCATGAGCAATTTTCTTAATTAACAGACATTAATTAGCCATTTAGCAATTTTGCAAGCATTTGTTTAGCAGCTTTCCTAAACATGAATACCACTGTGATAATGGTACTGATTAGAGGGTCCCCTAATTAACAGTACAGGGAAGGAAAATTGAAATCACATAAATTAAAAAGGGAGGGGAAGTTAATGAAGGCAGGACATATTTGCACCTGCAAAGCTTTTGTACAGCGGAAACTTGAGTGCGATGTAAATAAAGGAAGGGAGGGGGGTGTGTTCCCCCCTCTTCTTGGGTTTTTTTTTCCTTTTTAATTTTTAAAATTTTTTTCCTTTTTTTTTTTTTTAATTTGAATTTGAACGGTTCAGCAGCGAAATGGAGCCAAACGGATTCAAATCAACAGTCTCCCTGCTCTGGCTGCTGTGTCTGAGGAAGTCCCACCATTTCCTCCTCCAGGAGCTGATGGCAACCAACACCAGCCCCTACAGCTTGCTGAACCCTGGCTGGGAGAGGTCACAGCACCTCAGGACAACCCTACTGTTGCCATCACAGCTGCCTTCTCCATCTACATCCAACCAGAGCAGAGAAGACAAAAGTCTGTAGCCCAACTGTAGCATCACCCTCCTTTAGCAGAAGTCCTCTCTGTGCATGAATCTTGACTTATTTTTGCTTGAAGGGCCAGCAGCCACCTCTCACCACCACACTAAAGGACAGCACCGTACAGCAACATCTGGCCACCACCAAAGCCCTTCTGACACAGCACAGCTGCAGGACTTGGAGAAGACTGGCAGAGGTGAACGAGCAATGAAACCAAATAGAAGGGAAAACAGGAGTCGCAGAGGCCAAACGTCAAGTCCCACCAATGCAAGAGTCAACAGGTCTTCCTGCTGTGCTGTGAGGAGGAGGTTGTCATCCAGGTACTGACTGGGCAGGCATGCTGACTCCATCCTGGAGCTTAAACCCCTGATGTCCTCCCTTTCCTACTCCCAGTGTGCAAAGGTGTGGGGTTAACAGGTATCAAACGTGTGTGAGACACATGGCCACCTACAGGCACCTTGGCTGGGCCCAGAGGAGATGCTCTTGATCTACACTGAGAGCTTCAGAGCAAGCAGTGTGCAGTCCTTGTAGGAAAAGTGTCTGCAAGACATGGCAGCATCTTCATCAGAGAAAATCCCCCTTGGCAATGGGATCCGGAGAGCAGCGCTTGGTTGTGCTGCTGAGTGTGGTCCAGCCTCACTGCCCCAAGGCCGCTCCAGCCTCACCATCGCTGCCTCCTCATCACCGCATTATCCCATGTGGCGCTGCTCTCTGCAGAGACTTCTGGAGAAGACCGCAGATGCCCAGCTCGCGCAAACATCTCGGCAGGCGGGGAGGAGCCCGAAGGAGCTTCTTTCTTTTTATTTTCCTTTTTTTTTCTTGTTTGGTTTTTTTTTTTCAAAACAGCAATGAGCAACAGCATCCGAAACACTCGCTCCAGGCTGCAACTGCTGCAGCCCCTCCTGGCACGGCTGCTCCTCTCTGTCAGAAAAGCAGACCCTCTGGATATTGTTATCTCTGTAAATATTTGCAGATGTTTCGGGGCTGGGACCTGTGTTTGGCCAGGAATGCCTGCTGCACTGGTTGCTTTTCTGTTTGGGTTCTCCTTGCTGCAGAGGAAGGGGCACATGATCCTGATGGATCATGGTGGTTGAGACAAGTGTTTTGCAGAGACGACATGTGGGCTCCAACCATCAGAACAATCCTTTTTTTTTTTCTTTAAAAGTGTGTATTTAGCAGTTATTCACTCGTGCTGTTACAAGAGGAGGCTGAACACACACAGAGTCCTGCTTCCTCCACATCCCAAAGGCCCTGGAGTCACATTCCTGTCACAGATCTCCATCCTAACACGTTGTTCCAGACAGTTCACTCTCATCTCAAGACCAGCACTCTTCCCAACCACAGAAACCTTCTCGTGTCTCGAGTTTTCATAGAATCATGGGGTGTTTTGAGTAGGAAGGGACCATTAAAGCATATCTAGCCCAATGCCCCTCAATGAGCAGGGACATCTGCAACCAAAATTGGTTGCTCAGAACCCCAAGGTCCAACCTGACCTGGGACATCTCCAGGGTCGGGGCTTTTACCACACCTCTCTGGGCAACCTGGGTCAGGTTCTTACCAACCTCAGTGTCAAAATGTCTTTCTTATATTTAGTATAAATCTCTCCACTTTCAGTTCAGGCCTATCACCCCGTGTCCTGTCACAACAGACCCTGAGAATAAAAAGTCTGTCTCTTTCCCTTCTGAGCTCCGTTTAAGCTCTGAAAAGCCACAATCTGAGCCTTCCCTTCTCCTGGCTGTTGCGTTTGGTTTTCTTTTCCCCCAAACTGTATGGGTTGCACTGGGGGTTATTCTTCACCTTCCTATAGCTGAGTCAAAAACAAACAACCCCAAACAGCGAAAGCGGCGCTACAGGAAACCGTTTCCCCATTCCCAGCCTCCTCTCTGCTTTGTTTTTTCCTCCTCCCCTCTACCCTACAGGGACTTGAAAAGCCCAGCCTGGCCTGTCAGACAACCCAAGTTTGCTGCCGCTGCTGCTTTCTATGGGGAGTTTCCAGGCGATCAGGTTATCTCCACTCTGTCTTTCAGGAGCTCAGCTCCTCAAACTTGTTGTAAAATATTAAAGATGGAAAATGGCACGAGTGATCATAGCTCTGTGTGTGTCAATTTATGTTCCCAGCGTAACTCACCGCAAATGGATCGCGTTTTATGGGCTGCAGGCTTGCAGCTAATGGGGGAGGATTTCTATTTAAAAACATTTGCGAGCACCTCTGAGGGTGGCAGAACAATGCAGGGTGGTTCGAGCGGGCAAAGCGTCGCCGCTGCTGCTGAGATCCCAATGGTTTACAGCCTTTAGTGATAGGAAGGCTCTTGTGTTTTCAAATACCTGCCCCTGCCGATCGGTTTTGACCTTAAAAAACACTGGAATCAATTAGACGGGGATTAATTAAAGATGTGCCTGGGTTTATTGGTAGGAGTTTCTACTGAAGGAGAAGGGCGTGTTGCAAGTTGTTAACAAAAGAAATATAAGGAAGGAACCTTTAGGTTGATGCTCCAGGTGCCCCAGAAGAGGAGGACCATGGTTGCCTTCCAGCGTGCGGTGCTAGGGAAGGACCCAACCGCATCATCCCGAAAGGGGGCAAGGCAGGACAAGGTGAGACAGGACACGGCCAGGCGAGGCGGCGAGGCGAGACAAGGCGAGACAAGGCAAGGCAAGGCAAAGCGAGGCGAGGCAAGGCAAGGCGAGGCGAAGCGAGGCGAGGCAAGACAGGCCAAGATCCCCCGCAGACGGCGGAAGGCAGCCGTGGGCAGGAGCTCTGCCTTGCCTGCAGCTGGGGCTCCCAACTGCAGAAGCCTGGTTTTAAGGAATATGTTTAACACAAGCTCTTCAGGAAACAAACCCATGTCAGCCAGAGCCAAGAACAGTCACCTCCATCTGGCTGGAGCACCCGAGAGAAAGTTGACTGCAAATCCCACCATATGCTCCAGACGTTTGGTACAAAAGCCTCGGGCATCCGACTCAACTTCCAGAAAAAAAACTTTCTCTGGCACTGCCTTCTCCTTTCCCCAGCTCGAGAGCCATCTTCCTTCACAAGATCCTTCAGATCTTGCCTGGTATGAGGCTGACACTCAGCCCTGCTCTGTGATTTTGCCAAGGGCAGCCTGGTTTTGCAGCTCCCAGGAGCCTGCTGACCACAGCCGGTGGCAAATCCCACCAAGACATTCCGGATGACCAAGCAGGGGGAAAATGGTGGCATCCAAGGAGGGAGCAGGACACCACGGACCTCTTGGCTTTACCATCCTCACCCACCGTGGCCAACCTTACCCACGGAGCTGAGTTCTGGGATGTGGGGAGAAGAGGCGAGGAGCGCAGGGGATTTCATGAGGAGATCCCAGGCTGTGGCCCCCGATTCTGCCCGGCTCCCGAGGTCTGTCTGCATTAGGGGGCAGTGTGGGAACACAGAGCAGCCGGTGCTTTGTTTTGGTGCATCTCAGCGCTGAGCCGCTGATGCATAGCTAACGCAGCCACCGACATTGATTTATGGTCAACTTTCCATTTCATCAGCGCGCGGGGTACGGGGCGGCGCGGGGAGTTTGCACTGGGGAGAGGAGGCATGGCCTCAGCGGGGGATGCTGGCAGGGCCCCCCTCCCCCCCATTTATAGCGTTAAGAAGGGCTGGTATGAATTGCTTTCAGTCTTGAATTTTCCTTCCTATATTTCCCTGGCAGCCCCTGTCCCTCCTTTGAGGGATCAGCACCCCGGCATCAATCCAGCTTTCAAAACAAAAGCAGGAACGCCTCTGGTGACCTTTCGGAGGACGAGCACAGGGTTTGTTTGCTCATCTCAATGGGACAAAGAGAGGTATTTCAATAAGAGCATCTACCCTCACTGGTCGCCAACACGGCCACCTTTTGTCCAGAGCGCAGCCCCACGCCTGGCACCACACGATGCCCTGACAAACCCCAGGTGCCCAGGGCCTCTCCTTTTCCATCCTTTTGGGAGACTCTGCAGGCTGCATCTCTCTTGGCCCCCAGTCCAAAGGTTGCCACTAAGCCCCAGTGTGGGGAAGGGACTCCCTGCAAAAAGGTGGCTGTGGACCTCCTCCCTCTCCCAGCACATCCCTTCTCCAAGCTCATGGGGTTTGGGGCCACTAGCTCCCAAGAATGGTCCACAAGAACGTTTTTGCTTGACCACACAGCAGTGTGCAGCGCTAGGGGGGGGGCTCATGCGCCCTCAGGGCAGCAGTGCAGGGTTTCTGCAACCTGAGCTTCCTTGATGACTCCCTCTTCAGCTTCTGGTGTGATGGTCCACCATGCCAGGAAAGGATCAGGCTCTCTAAACCTCTCAAAAAACAGTCTGCCTATGCCTGCTGCCCTCAGGGTACCTCCTGCAGGTCCCTGCTGCCTGCAGCATGGTGTAGAAGAGTGAGATGCTGAAACTCCCTGAGCTCTCTCTGTCCTCTGGTCTCCTGGAACATGGAGGCCACTGGCCAAAGTGGTACCACCAGTAACCTCATTCACTCCCAGTGCTGGCACACCAAGGGTCACCGAGAGGTCCTTAGCATCTTCTGCAACCCCTTCTGGTTTTGCCCACCCCTGAAAGAGCTGGTCTGCAGTACCTCCTGAAGCTGGAACAAGCTCCACTTCAGCACCTGCAATAAATCAGACTGTGATAAAATGTTCAGACTGTGTTAAAAGGTGGGAGTTTTCTTCTCTCCTTCATCCCCAGGGCTGGGAGGAGAAACCAGATGTTGGAGGGCTTTCAGGAAAGGCAGGCTCTGGAGATGTCACATGTGAGCCATATGCACAGGCACCCATCCTGTCTTTCCTCTGGCAGCTCCAGTGATGGGCAGCACCCCTGCACACAACACCTGCAGCAGTGCCACTGCTTCTGCTGGATTTTCAGGACTCTCCCCTAAGAGGTCATAAAGAAGTAAGGCTGCTTTTGAGCCCAGCGGCTCCTAGTCGAGCTGCATGAGAGGCAGAAGGCTGGGACAGGTTGTCTACCCCTGACTGGGACCCACAGTGCAAAAATGCTGCAGGAGGGCACAAAGGAAAGCAGAGGGGCCAGACTGGGGGCTGTAAACGGGAAGAGTCAAGACTGGAGCACGGACGGCGCATCTGGAGTGATGTGATTCCACTTCCTCACCTTTCCATCTCAGGGAAAGCCAACCCATACTCAGAGTATATACCCAGCGTATATAACCCATGCTCTCGAACTTCGCGCCAGCTCTGCAGCCCTCACAGCTCTGCATGAAGCAGGAGCCCCGAAGGACGCTCCACTTCGCCACAGAGCGAGATCAGGACTTTGGAGACACATTTGTTGGAAGCAGCAACTTGGCTCTCGATTTGCTGGCAGCAGCTATGACCTGTGAGATAGCATCTCTGCTGTTGGCTTCACCCCGTGCCACCGAGCGCTGCTACAGGACGCGCCTGTTTTAGGGTTCCTGATCAATACTGGATATTCCGACTTTGTCAGAAGCATGTTCAGGAAATGGGATCTCTCCAAGCGAATTGAAAAAAGACAGGACCCCCCTTCCCCTTTTCCATACTGAGGCGAACGGCGATATGGGGCTCAGATATCACCACAATAAATCACAAGCGCCTTATCAGGTCTGCCTGTCCGCTGCCCAAGAAGTTCTCCCATGCACAAATCACAAGCCCAAATTGCAAAAACCCCTCAGCTTGCCAAAACAAATACCCCTTTCAACCCTCGTCCCGTTTGCTTCACCAAGCAGTGGTGCTTCCTCAAGAGGGAAGATTTTAATGCACCCAGAGCTCATGCCGCTGCAAAGCAGAGCAGCTCATGCCATGCAAAGAGATTCTAGGGAAACCTCAAAACACTCCACAGTGTTCAAGTTTAACCCCTTTTCTGATTATCGAGATCAGCATCACCCCAAACGCACACTACCCCCTCCTCGGTCAGGGCTCAGTGTGGGAGCAGGAAGGAATGAAGGGACATTGGGGGACTTTGCTAGGTATTTGCTTACAAGGCAAGCCACGTAAGGCTCTGCCACGCTTACGGCACTGGGGGGATTTGTCTGGAGGCTGCAGCCCCAGCCAGCGCTGGTTAATGCTTTCAGTGATTGCATTTGGAAAAAATCAAGCGGTTAACCAGAGGAGGGGGGGAAAAGTTTCAGGAATCAAAATCTGGAATGTTTTTAATTATGCACGTCTGTTAGAAGCAGAGAACAAATACAATCCCAACCCAAACACTAACCCAGTGAGCAGCTCTGGAAAAACACACTGGTTGTAAATACACAGTAACCTCTTCGAGCAAGAGAGAAATTGGCTTTAAGGCGACACCAACCAAAAATAAAATGAAATAAAAGAAAGCAAAAAGCCAGCAGAACACAAGTTGTTCCTCGACAGGTCAGCTCTGCGGACATGCTGCTGCTTCCCTAGCATCCCCTTGGAACAAAAACAACCACAGGCACCACAGCGCTGACACCCAGAGCAGAAGCCAACACATGCGCGGTGTGAGGACAAGTGTCGGGAGGAGCAGAAGCCTACCTGGAAGAAACCTGGCGGGATGGGGCCCCCCGGCATCCCGTCGTTTGGGGGAATGTTTCCAAGCACGGGACTCGGGGCGGCAGCTGCACTCTGCGGGGACAAAAACACAGTGGGGTTGAGCTGGAGTTAAGGAAAATGCACAATAAAAAAGCTGTGTCTATTGCCATACCACACTGAGTCAGTCAGCCTGCTGCCTCCAAGCCTTGAGCATCGCTCCCCATGCCCCAAGCATCACTCTCCATGCACCAAGCGTCTTCCTCCCTACTGGGGAATAAGCAAAGGATGCCCGGAGCCAGAGGGGCACCGGCCTCTGCACTTCACGCATGGAGAAGACAGCTGCATAAACCCCAGGGATAATTCTGGGGCTTATTTATTCATTTACCCAGGAATTTCATTTCGTTAGTCCACCAAGGAGCCTCACCCAACATATCACTTCAGGCAGAGGCTGTTTTATGGCTTTTTAAAATGCTCTTCTTACCCCACACCTCTCCCAATATGCTTGCCCATCCAGTTCTGTCCTCTGCAGAAGATGATACCTCCCCAACCTGACCAGCACACCAAATTCTTATTTCCAGACTCATCTCACCCCATGTGTGGGGTCACAATTCCCCAGCACCTCCCCAGGATGAGCCATCCAAGCCTTGAAAGGAGGGATGAGCTGGACATGCGGTACCCAGATATCCCATTTGCTCCCTCTCAGCATCTCTCTTTGTACTTCCTTCCTCCCTGTGATGGGCACAGATGCACAAAACAGGTTTCCCCTGCGCAAGAAGCAACCCTGGCAGTACTGAGGGAAGGGTGACACACACCAAACCACCTTGAGAGAGCATCAGTATGATGAGAAGCTTCTACCCCAAAGGAAAATGGACCTTTCCTCAAAGACCCCACTGGGTACTGGGTGGTACCTGTGCTGCGGAAGAGCACTCTCATCCCAACGAACTCCCATGCTCAGGGCAGTTAAAGGAAGTCTCAGCGCTAATAATCGGGTTTGGATCACCAAGCTAGTCCCTCCATTATTTTTTTATGATGGACTTACTCCCCTAAAACCACCTGGCAGGGACAAGGAAAATCACTGACTGCAAAATAAAATGGTGGTGGAAAATTTTTTAACTGAGGAAATTCCATGAGCAGATGGGGTACATGTGAGCCTGCTCAGGTTTGGTGTAATCCCAAAGTCTGGAGCACCCCAACTCCTCTAAACCCTATATCCCAACAGCAGCAAAACCAACCCCAGCCCCTGACCACATCTGATGGGGTGATAACCCCAAGAGGGGAGCAGAGGAGGGAAAGCTGGGCTGTCTGCACATGGTCAGCCCAGAAAATTAAGAGTTATTATTCAGGATTAAGGTGTGCCAAGGTGGCACCCCAATGTTTGGTTAGGAACCTCGCTATTCTGGACCACAAAGGCGCAGAGGGCATCAGGATGTGGGATAAAGGCCAGGACCACATCAGATGAATGGTTGCTTCTCCCACCCCAGCATGTTAAGAGCTGCAAGAGGTGACAGCGCAGGCTGATTTCCCAAAAAGAGAGCCCCTTTTGTGAAATAACCAGGATCCCTCTGTGGCTACGGGGTCCTGTGCCTGGGGCACAGCCCATGGTGTGTTCCCCCCACACCCCCAGGACAAAGCATCCCCAGCAGCCTTCCCCACTTCGACAGCAAAGGGCCGATCTGAGTGTTTTTACAGTTAATAAAGAAGTAGTCCTGGCAGGAAAAATAAGAGCCTGCCCATTCCAGGCTCTTTTTATACATCAGACGGCAGCAAAAATAGACGGGAGAGGGAGTGAACCCAGTTCTCCCCCTCCCTCCATCCCCCCAAGTGGGTCAGCTATAAAAGTAAAACCAAATCTTAATCCAAGGCCATGAACATATTGCAGTTTCTCTGCAAAGCAGATGACGGCTCTTAATGCAAAAATATATAAGACCGAGCCCCAAACTGCAGCGAGCCCATTTGGAATTTCCTTTATTAAACCCTCTATCACACAAAACGCTTCTCTCCCAAGGCGGCGAGCGCTGCAATAAAGCTGCCAAGGTGATATTTTATGGTTTCAAGAGATTTCCAGCACACCATAATCCTGTGCTAGGGGAATCTCCCAAAGCGAAATGGATCCCCCAGCGGCAGGGAGCAAGGGCGGGTGCGTTATTTGGGATCCAGGGTGAAGGCAAGTGCGCGGCTCTCCTCCTTCTCTCTGCACACCTGTGAGCAGAGGGAAGAGAGCAAGGCAGCCAAAAAAAATCTCAAAGCAAATGCCCACTTTTCCACAAAACCACAGAGTATTTTTCCGTGTTCAACACCCCAAAACCTCACCTATGCCTCAGCGGCGTAAGCAGGGATTTAAAGTTCCTCACACATGTGGTGCTTGGCAGAACTCGGTAATTAAAAACCTGCAAGTGCCCTGAGCATATTGTAGGATGGGAGCCAAACTGGTCAGCCCTTGATGAATGATTTACAAGGCTGTGAAGTGACATTTTAGTTCTTTCTTATTCCACTCCCCATCGTCCCAGCAAAGGTAAACACGGAGGTACCTTTAGTCCCGCAGAAGCGATGGGAGCGCAACTTTGGCTGAAGCAGATCCGCAAAACCGTTGGGATATGCCAGAAGAAAACGGGGCTGGGGTGAAACAACAAGCTGGGAATAGATTTCCCAAGCCTTAATGATGAAGATCCAAACCCTGAAGACAAGCACCCAAACCCTAAGGGTGAAGACCCTAATGCTGAAGATAAGCACTCATACCCCAAGGGTAAGCACCCAAACCCTGAGGGTAAACATCCAAACCTCAAGGGTGAAGACCCAAATCCCAAGGGTTAAGACCCAAACCCTAAGGGTGAAGACCCATGCCCCAAGGGTAAGCACCCAAACCTCAAGGACTTTCCAGCACCCATTTCCAGCAACCCAGAACACCTTATCCTGCCAGCTCACTCCACTTGGCTTATTGTCGCTATTTTGGCTTAGAAAGCCTTTTTGGGGACTCCAGAGGCTTTGGCTAGAGTTTGCCTGCCAAGTCCCTTTCACTAGGTGAATACAGCAAACTCCCACCCAGGGCAGGTGGAGGTGGCGCAGAAGCTGGTAGCAGATGGGCAGTGAACAGCCCAGTGTTCCACCATGCCCAAGCTGGTGATGCCTGCCCAGGATGGGGGTGGTCCGGAAGGGGGTTTGTGCTCAGTTTAGATGGGGGTGCTTGGGGTATCTCCATGTACCCTGATTTGGTCCCTTTTTTCCTCTGTGTCTTTTCTTTCTCTCCAGGAGTTACTGGGGACCTCTGTCCCCGTCCCCCTTCCCCCCAACAATTTCCAGGTGCGTGTGGCGGGGGTGCTGGCTGTGACAGGCAGTGTCACATCCCCCGGCCATGGCTGGGCTGGAGCGCTGCACCAATGGCGGTGATAATGTAGTTATAGTGGCAGCATGCTGCACCTAACCGCCGTCGCGCTGAACTGAGCCGTGCTGAGCTGAGGCATGCAGCGCGATGCCATGCTGATGAAAAGCCCTTCCCTGACCTGTGCTGTGAGGAAACCACCAATGCTGATTCCTCCCTGCATGAAGCAAACAACCCTGGAGACATTCGATGGTGAGATAACTTTAAAGAGGGAGAGCCCAAAACCAAGAGGAGGAAGGTCCCTGCTGGACGAGGCCATGTGGGCACTGCCACTGTGTGCCCACCACGTGGCCGGACATGTGGCTGTCGCCACTTTGACTGTTTGAATAGTGGGAGGAGAAACTGTTTGTCACTTTGCCGCTGAGAAAACTGGGGATGTTTTGAGTAAGTGGGAGAATTGAGCTGAAAGGACTTGTAACTCTTACATCTTTGGCAGACTGCTTGGGAAAAATGGGAGAGCTGAGATGGTGAGAGATGGCACTTCTCCTTATGCTGTTAAGTGTGTGCTTGTGTGCGTGTCCCTGGCCTCAGCGGGAAGACAAGGTCTGCTTACATAATTCTTTGCTCATTTTTCTCAGAAATGTATGTAATGGCATCATGATAGAGGTTTCTGATTTGTGGGTTTCACCTTGTTTGGGCTTTTTCTTCTTTCTGTAAATAGTTACAGATTTAATAAACCCCTTTTGTTTTGTCTAAGTTGCATCATTGCTAGATAAATTCTATCAGAGACCCTTCTTTGAGGCCTGGCTGCCTTTCTTTCCAGTTCTGTTTGGTTTGAAGCCCCAAATGCACATCTAGCCACAGCAAGGTCCTCCTTAAGGATGCAACACCCCAAATTTCCTTCCGACGAAGCGTGCACCAGAGATCACTGCAGGCGATGAGCAAGGAGAGAGCTCTGGCATAGCCACCACACCAGCTTGTTTCCCTTTTATTAATGGTAGATTTGCTCCATGCTGGAAAGCAGTCACCGTTCCCGTGGCACACATGTACAGCTATAGGCACACACGTATGTAACTGATAAATACTTCTCCCCCCCATCCCCAGCTCTATACGTTGGGATGTTTACCCCCCTTTTTGCAGTGGGAGCCAACGGAGCGATGGCAATCTGGATGGCCGCAGAGCTCTCGGTTAACACACCAGCTCACAATGCCAGCAGATGCCGTCTAAGCCTTTAAATCGCACACTAATTGCACTAATTGAGCTAACAGTCTCTGTTTCGTCTCCCTACCCTGAGTCAACCAGCATCTTCTGGTACTGCTGGAGAGATCCAAGCTGTTGACTGTAGTGTTATTTTGTCAGCCATTAAACGATTCATCAGAGTCATTAATTGATTTATTACTGCTGCCTGCGAGTATAGCTTTGCAAATAAAGAACGATGGAGGTCAGGAGGCAATGGAAATCGGACAAAACAGCACAGCCAGAAGCTGGGCACTTGAATTAGCTGTAGGAGCCTGCTCGTGTAGGGCTGCTGATGTTGGGTTATGGGGCAAAAAACAGGGGGAAAAGAGATGGAACGGTCTGGTTCAGCTGTGCCGCCAAACCAGTTAGGTTTTTCAACTAAAATCTACGTAGGACGTAAAAGGCTTGTTAAAATAGTCTTGTTTTCTTAACCTAATCCTTAGGAAGAAACCAGGTTACCCTGCTGTATTAGTTGTGTTTAATAGTGGTAGGGAAGAGGCACCAGTGTGGCTGCACCGAGCAGCTCCCCTGCCCCTGGAGCACCCTGAGCACCCCTAGAACACCCCGAGCTACCCCAGCAGCATTTTGGTATCACCTCAATCTGCTTTCCCAGGCTGGCTGAGCTGGGAACATGACTCCCCTGTGCGTGTCCTGCAGCCCTGGGAGGAGCTGCGAAGCGGTGCATGTATTTATTGACTTTCTTTAATGCCGATCTGAGGTCTTTGCTAGGCGTGAAGGTTTGCCCGGAGCAGGGTGCGGCGAGCTGCTTCCTGCCCTCCGCCCTGCCGCACACTCAACTTGAGAGGAGCTGGGAGGCACCACCGAGGCTGAGAGGGTTTCAAGGGCTCAGTTCAAAAACCAGAGTGGCCAGTGCTGAGCTGGTGGGGTGGAACTGCTGCCTGTGACAGCGTGCTGCTGCCCACAGTGCCAGGGTATCCCACTAATGAAAGGCAGCACCCAAGAAAGGGTGACTGGGGAGCTGGAAGTGCTGCATGGTACCTTCTCATCCCTATCACTCCTCCTCTCATCCTCATCCATCACTGGACCAGCCTGAGCCACTTCCAAGAGCATCTCTAAGGTGGGCTAAGGCACTGCACCCCGACACATCCCACCACACAAGTCTCCTAGCACCATGATGAGACGATCCCTGCAGGGTGGCTGGGCAGGAATTGAGCCACAGCTTGCCAGCTGCCCAAACCTAGCACACTTCACCAACACAAGAGGTGGTTTCTATTAACTATGAAAAACAAGAGTATTTACATGAGTCATGGTCCCCAATACATGCTTTGGACAAGCAGCTTTGGGTGGCTCAGCCCAGCATCCTGCAGCCGCCCTTCACCAAACCTGTTTAGATTTTTTAAAACCTATTTCACCTTATAAAAGCCCTCTGAAATAACCTGCAAACACCAGAGCAAGGCACTGGCAAGCAGCAGAGAGGATGTTCCCTTTGTGGGAAATACCACCAGCACCGGCCACTCTGCCAGCTCCAGTCTCCACCAACCTGGCAGGAAGGCGGAGAGAGCAAATATTACCTCCAGAGCACAGACCTCAACACAAACTAAGGATGGCTGGACACTGGCTTTTTGACTCAGGATGTTTTGCCCTCCCTCTCCTCTCCCGGAGAGCAGAACAGAGGATTCAAGCCGCCTCTCACACCTCGTGGCCATAGCAGGAGCAGTACAAGGCGCTCGAGGGCAGCTGCCCTCGGTACCAGCGTGCAGGGGATACTCAGGACATGTCAGTGATCTGGTATCCCAGTATCTCCTTTGATTTTGTTTTCTTGCCTAGAGCACAGGCTTTGGAGCCTGAGGAAGAAATCAGCGTGCAGGTCAGGACTTAGGCAGGCTGCGTAAACAGGTAATACGGAATTTAATTGGAATCTAGTTAAGCCTTTTCATCTTGTTAAAGCTGCCTTCATCTTAGATAGCCAGGTTTTAAATTTAATAATAGAACCCTCCCACACCTTGCAGTAACCTGATTAACACTGAGGAGGACAGCATGCCGAGCGCTTCCTCCGGACCAAGCCCTCAGGTGCTCTCCCACATCTGTCCCCTTGGTGCGTCGGTGCCAGCATCTGCGTTGCATCAACAGGCATGAAAAGAAATAAAACACTGCAGCTGATGTGATGGGAGAGTGGCTGTGGCCCATGGGCTGGTGATGGGCACCCACTTTGAAACCATGGTGCCTGCAGAGCCTCTTGTGGGAGGCCTCGTGGTGTTTTAGGGCCATGCAGTGCTCCCCAGCCACAGCACATCAGGGATCATCCTGCTTCCAACAGTGCATGGCACTTGGCTCACAGAATCACTAAGGCTGAAAAGGACCTCAAAGACCATCAAGTGCAACCTTCAACCCAACACCGCCATGACCACTAGACCATGCCCCAAAGTGCCACATCTAGTTGCCTTTTGAACACCTTTAAGGGATGGTGACTCCACCATCTCCCTGGGCAGCCTGGCTCGATGCTCTAGGCAACTAAACAAATTGGTTTTCGTTTATTTTAGGACAAGAGAAGGTGAAAGGAAACCGAGATGAAGCTTTATGTATTGGCAAGAGGAAGACACACACACACACACACACACAAAAAGGAACATATTAAATGGGCTGGTAGCCGTATCACCACACCACCCAAATGCCATGGTCGCGCTGCCATGGGACCCTAAGCTGTGCATACAAGTTCAGCTTAATTAGACTTGTATGATAGCACCAGCTTTTTGTGCTTGTTTTAAATACATCACCTGCGAGCCACCCGGCAGACAAAGCTCCAGCGTATGCCTTGCCGGGGAGCAGCCACGCTTGGCCACTTTTCCCCCCTCCTTTAAAAAGAAAGAACCATCCCCCAGCTTCTAAAATAAATAAAGGAAAGGCACAACAGTTGAATGGTGTTTCAAGCTAATACAGGGTTTGGGGTTTTTTTTCCCCACCCTTGCAAAGGATAATCTGAGACAGCAGCTCCAGCCACAAAACAATAGGATTTTAATCTCTTAAGTCGGCGTCCCCCTTATCCTCGGGAAGGAAACCCCTTCAGTCATTTACAAGTTTGTAAATAAGGCTCTTGGTAGCATCTCACGGACATCTGCTCCGCCAGCCCGCCAGCGTTCCTGCTAACATTTACAAACATCCTTACGCAAAGCCCCAGCGTGCTCTGCTGAGCTGGCTTGCTCTAAATATATCCCAAGGAAAGAACTTGGCAGGGCCACAAACATTTCACAGCGACCACGTTACAGGGGTGCTGGGGGGATGTAGGTTGAGGGAGGGGATAAGCACAGGGAGGTGTAAAACAGGCTATGTGCAAACAGGCTCAAGGATCTGCACGTGTGTGTGTACCCAAAGATTTGCAAAAGGGAAACCTCTGGCAAGTTAAGCCAGGCTTGCTGGTAGTGCTTCCCCTGACTTAGGAAGGGCTTTGCAGAAGAGAGCGCTCCGGTGCCTCGTGCCATGTGGTTCAGCACACAGATGCTCTCCATACCTGGTATTCAGGGATGTTTTGCCATGGAAATCTCTTGATTCCTCCCACCCAGTCTGGAATGAAAGTGAAGCAAGGTCCGGGCTCTCTCACTGTCAGCATCTTCCGTAGCACAAGATCCATGTCAGAGAATCATAAAATGCACTGGGTTGGAAGGGACTTCCAAAGGTCATCTAGTCCAACCCCCTGCAACAAGCAGGGCCATCACTCACCAGAACAGACTGCCCAGAGCCCCAGCCAGCCTGACCTTGAATGGCTCCACGGATGAGGCCTCTATCACTTCTCTTGGCAGCCTGTTCCAGGGATCCCCCACCCTCAGATTGAAGAACTTTTCCTTTATGTCCAGCCTCAACCTGACCTTTTCCAGCTTCTAAGAATGACCATCATCCTATCATTCCCTGCCCTTGGGAATGGGTCTTCCTCAGCCTTCTTACAGGCCCCCTTCAGGGATTGGAAGGTCACTATAAGGTCCCCCCCAGAGTCTCCTCTTCAGGCTGAACAACCCCAACTCTCTCATCCTGTCCTCGTAAGAGAGGTGGCTCCAGCACTGCCAAACAGCAGAAACGGCCCTCATGCAATTAGCAGCCTGGAAAACGCTGTAAATACACAGGTATTAATTACTATCAATTCTCCCCTAATAATTCCAGCAACAGACAGGCCAGGCTCTTTTCCAGCAATCAATACCATCCATTTCAGGGTCTACCTGCCAAAAAAGTTATATAAAATAATTATATAAAATTTTCATTAGATAATGCAATTGCTTAGGACTATTAATCTACTGCTCATCTATCAGTGCAGGATGCTCTGCTCTACCGAGATCCATCACTATGGAGCAGTTCCTCACACCAATGACTTGTATTTTTTCCTGCATCAGACACTTGGTGTTTCCTCCTGGATGTGCTCCTGATCAGAGAATCATAGAATTGTTTAGGTTAGGAAAGATCTTTAAGATCATCCAGTTCAACCGTTAACCCAGCTGTCCCAAGCTCACTGCTAAACTCTGTCCCTCAGCTCCACACTTATGTCTTGGGATGGTGATTCAACCTCCTGGCTGTTTCAAAGCCTGATGATCCTTTCCATGAAGTGTTTCCTAATGTCCAACCTAAACTTTCTCTGGTGCAACTTGAGGCCATTTCCTCTTGTCCTATCACTATCACTTGTTCCTTGTGAGAAGAGACCAACCCCAACCTCTCCCCAACAGCAGTAAGGTCTCCTCTCAGTCTCCTTTTCTCTCTCCAGACTGACCAGCCCCAGCTCCCTCAGCCGCTCCTCACAAGGTTTTTACTCTTTCCCAGCCTTGCTGCCCTGCTCTGGACCTGCTCCAAGCAGCTCAATGTCTTTCTTGTATTGAGGTGCCCCATGCTGCTCCCAGTACTCAGCTGCAGGCTCACCAGTGCCCAGGACAGGGTGACACAGCACCTACACAGGTTTTATGCAGAGCTTACAGATTCATTCCAGGTTTTAAGAAATTATTATTATTTTTACACCTAGAAGGGGAAGGAATAGCCCCAGCAACCAAAGGAAATGTGCTGAGGTTTTCTGTCCAGTTGTGATGGTTAAAGCAGACAGGAATTGTGATGCCACTCACTTCATACTGTTGCTGTCGGGGTAGAACTATGTGAGGTTGCATGATTGGGACTCTCACTGGAAGAGGGTGCCCAGGGAGGCTGTGGCTGCGCCATCCCTTGCACTGTATAAGGCCAGGCTGGATGGGACTCTGGGCAACCTGGTCTGGTGTCCCTGTCCACGGCAGGGGGTTGGAACTAGATGATCTCTGAGGTCCCTTCCAGCCTAAACCATTCCACGATTCTACGTGCGTGGCTTCCTTCTCCACCATTGCCTTAAGCCCCACAGCTGAAACTGGGCCCTCTCTTTTACTGGCCATTGAAAAGTTCACATTAAGGAAAAATACTGCCTCACGCTCAAAAAAAAATAGCAATAATTTGCTGATGAGGTGCGAGAGAAAGCTGCCGGTGCTGCAGCCCAACGGCTGTTTCCCAGCGCCTACAAGAATCACTGCTCTTCTGCCTTCTCCCTTCTTCCAGATTGGAATTGCCAAGCAAATTTTGGAAAGGGTTATAAGAAAAGCCAGATTTAAATTGGTAATCTCATTTAAAGTAAAATAAAAAGAAATAAAAACAAAAGAAAAACAACCCCATAATCCGTGGCTTCATGAAAACGCCACACTATCACACCATGTGGATCAGAAAGAACTTCGTTTCAGCTTGTCCTAAGGATTTACTAACAACTAGCAGGGGCACTGCCAATCCCACCGGCTACCCAGCACCCCATGGAGCACCCCATGGAGCATCCCAAAGGCATCCAGCACCCATTTCCCCATTAAAAGATGGGTGTGGATGAGTGACCATCTGTTAAATTACTTGAAAAAATTTTTTACTTATTAATTTTTTAATTTGGTTGCTGTTTGCTATTATAAATTATATAAACAAGCTGTGGGTTTGGGATGGACAGTACCTAACCCTCAGCCAGATCCATGGAGGAGGGTGAGACAACCTGAAACACAGTAACCCCAACCGTGGAGCAGCGGGATGCTGCGGGATTGAGCACCGACACCATCCAGCACTTCCCACCCCCAGTCCAGTCAGTGACGCCCAGAAGCCCGCAGGAAAACACCCCAGTTTTCTCCATCCTCTCCTGCCGCAGAGAAAAAGAGAGGAGAAAATTAATGCAAATACTCCCATTCTTGTCATGCTCTTGAATACCAAAATATCCCATTTGCTTAAGCCTATTTTACTGCCAGCAGCTGCCCTGGTATTATTCCTCGACACCAAAGGCAAAGGGCGAAAGAAGTTGGTCCGGAGCAGGTGAACACCATCTGCCTGTCCCCGACAAGATGCTGATGGCCACCATCTTCATGTTAAGAACACAAAGCCCATTTGAACGGCTGCAAAAGGTTACGCCGTAACCTTCTGCAGCCGTTCAGACTGGGTTTTGTGTACCTACGGAGGCAGCTGAGCGTCCGTCCCTGCTCAGGGCAGCCCCTGATGTATGTGCCTGCTGATCTCTGAAGAGGAAGGTTTCAGCATAGCGAGCCTTTTCTAAACAAAATAAGAAATTATTTTAAGATAGAATAACGACGACATGAAAGAATCAGATCCCCTTTCCTCTAACAAAGCGGTGGGTTAATAAAAAAACGACGGGAAAAAATCAGGTTTGGAACAAAAAGTAGGTTTGTTGGTGTCTGAAGATGGTTTGTGGCATTGTCTCTCCCAGCACCTTCCATTTAATGTGCTGGAGGAAGAATGAAAATGCTTGAAATTGAGGTGGAGGTGGCAGCCAATTTAAATAAGGGCTGTGACTCTGGGGACAAAGTCCAGCACCTTGTATAAACCCTAGTGAGGTGGGTGGAGAGGAAGGTGATGGACTTTGCACTGGAGCAGCTGTCATCGCTGAGGCCACAGTAGCCTGTCAAAGCCCTAACTTAACTGGGATGGATGGAATTACTGCAAATGTTGAGGGCTGCTGTAACAGGTAATGACGATGACTATGGCTCATCAACAGCACCCATCCTGCAGCACCCATCCTACATCACCCACACACCTGGGAGCATTGCCATGAAGAGCCCACCAGGTTTCTGTACCCCTGATGCATCCCAAGAAGCCAAATATGGGCTTGGAAGACCTTTTTCATGCTGTGGTAATGCTCTGAAAGCCAGCTGGGTCCTCCATCAGCTTTTGCAGGGTTGGCAACACCGGGATGGTACAAGGAAAGCTGCTGGCCAGCTGCAATCCCAAGCAAAATGGGTTTTCTCAGAAAAGCTGTGGAACCTCAGAACAATCCCCACCATCTCCATGGTAAAGTTTTAAGATTGTTGAAAATATTCTACCCTCTGTAAAGCATTTTATACTGAAGTGAGGGTGCTGGGGCACTGGAAATGGTTGCCCAGGGAGGTTGTGGCTGCTCCATCCCTGGCAACGTCCAAGACCAGGTTGGATGCGGCTCTGCGCAACCTAGGCTGGCGAGAGGTGTCCCTGCCCACAGCAGCGGGTTGGAACTAGATGCTCTGAGATCCTTTCCAACCTAACCTATTCTAAGATACCACATCCCACAGCAGAGCAATGGTGCTGACCCTCCCCGAGCCCCAGACAGCCACCAATAAACTCACAACACGGATGATCTCCTGAGTGCCACATACCAGCTTGCTTGTCCCTGGGGAAGCCTGAGCAAGCAGCCGGCATTTGAAATGCGTCGAGCTCAAGGGAAGACGCAACATGTGGGGGCGAGGCGGGCGCAAGAGGCAAATCCCAGCTTTCCTCATCGTCTGCCAGTACAGGATCCCACCCTGGGCTGTGGCCATTCCTGCTCCACCACCACCCAGAGACCCATCCGTGGCATTGCCAAAACCACAGAGGTGCTAATCATCCCCAGAAATCATCCCTTTGCATCTGCCAGGGGTCAGAGTTGATAGGTTTTGGGGAGGGGGGGGAATTGCAGCAACTTTCCCCTCCTCTCGGCTCATCTAATCCTCCAGGCTAATCCCTTCCAGCCATATGGAGCCCTCACAGCCCAAACCTGTCCCACAGAAGCACCAGCATCATCCCATCCCTCTGTACCCTGTATCCTTCCAGGAGAAGGGCTTTGGGTCTCAAAAGTGGTGAGTGGGTGGGGAAAGCGTGTGAGCCCCCTGCAGCCCCCTGCAAGATGCTCCTGATGCTGGATTCTGATGAAAATTCACACCAAAACCACACTCTAAACTCAGGTGACCACAGCCTACGTGTTTGTCTACCTTTCCTTTTTAAACAGCAGGATTTATTACGGTCATTTGTGGGTGCTGCCCCCCCCCCCCAAAATACTGTTTCCTAGGTCTGGTAATTGCTTGAGGCCCCTGAGAATTAATAGAGCAGTGAGAGCAAAGAGCAGGAGGAGTGAATCTGATGGAAGCCAGCGTGTAATTCTGCGCTCCTCCCAAGAACTGGTGCCTTTCTCAACAGCCCTGAAGAGGCAGGGGCTAAGCAAGCTTGAGGGAGTGGGCTGGGATTTTGGAGGAGAAGGGTGACTGGGAAGAGTCTGATTTCTAGAGCATTTTAACCATTTTGGAATGTTCTGGCGGGAGAGGAGTGTGGCCACGGAGGGCCACACCACCATCCCACCTTGCCTACAAGCCCCACCTTCTCTTGCCCACCCCTACTTGGGATCACAAAACCTCTCTCCAAAGCGGCCCCACATTTTATTTACTCTAATGCTGGCTCGCCACATGGCTTTGGCCCCACTGGCAGTAGCATCTAGGTCCAGCTGAGCTGTGTGTGGGGCTTCCCAGCACGGAAAAGTCCCCCCAGGACACACTCCAAGGTGCACACTGGGCTTAGGGAGGATTTATGAAAAAAAAAAGGATTTTTTTTTTAAATTATAACTTTTTTATTTTTTGGATGCTCATGGAGTGGTTTGGTTAGATGAGAATCCCAGCTATGCTCTCCTTAAAGCTTAAACACATTAATTATTTCACTCCTAACACTCCTCTCCCTGCTCCCTGTCAAAATAAGGAGGTTAATATCCTCCCCCACCCCTGCCATTTATGAACTGGGAGCTTTTTGAAGCCAGCACTGGAGGGACCCTATAAAACCAGCATGCAAACCCCTGTCCCAGCAATAAACTCCTACGTGAGGCAGGAAAACTAAAGTCTTGAGAGCAAGAAAAAAAAAAGAAAAAAAATTAGCCTGAGGCTCTGAGGCAGCAGAGTGGGGGAAGGGAGCGATGTAAGAGCTATGAGCATCACTGCGAGGTCTTAGTTCCACTGGCAGCACCAGTGAAAAAACCCAGTTACAGGGTGGGTGGGCAGAGTCCAAGGGATGGGCAGGGATGATGGGTGGAGAGAGAGGACTGGCACGGTGGTCATAGCTGTGAGCTGCTGACGGAACATCCTGATGGGCTTTTTCTCCTGCTTTCTGTACATCCACCATTTAATGGCCACAGCACAGCCCCAGCAGCACCTTCCAGTGCCAGGCTGTGGCCCCATCCCCCTGGTGAACTCTTCTTGGTCCTCACTGCTGAGCTTCCCACAACCTCCTGGCTCCGATGGCTGCTGCCCCCTGGGAGCAGAACACCCCAATCTTCACGGGAAGCTGTAGGCAGACCTCAAGCTCCTGAAAAGGCAGAGGATACTCTGTGATGCTCCACTTAGTTTTCCTAAGTACAAGGACACCCTTTCCCTGGCCAGCCCTCCTGGGGAACCCTGTGGTTCCCTGAGCTGCCAGCTGAGCTCTGGTGGTCTGCGGGGTTTCTCCCTCCTGCTGTCCTCGCGGGATGGGGCACCCACTGCAGCAGCCTCCCAAACCTACCCGTGTTTCGGTGGGCAAGGGCTCTTCCTCTGGGAAAACCTTCTGTGCGATGGCATGAAAGTGACACGAGGGATGAAGGGTCTTTGTGCCGGCCGTGCCCTGCTAAGCTGCACAAAGCTGGTGGGGGGCTCAAAGGCTTCTGGTGCAGGGAAGGGCTCTCCCCCTCCATCTTTTCCTCCCTCCCCAGGCAGTGGCTTTTGTATCGCCTTGGCCTGATTCGCTACCTCCACTCGCAGAGCTGGGGCCTCCTTTGCCTCCAATCCCTGTAGATTTTACCTCAGGGCAAGAGCGAGGGAAAAAAAAAAAAGGGGGTGGGGGTGGGTGAGCAGCCCAGAGCCATAAAAGAGGCTGGTAAAAACAACAGACTGCGGCTGGGGGATAGAGAGGCGATGGCTTTAAAAAAGCGCACTGCCGCGCAGAGCGTGGTGGCTCTGCCAAAAGGAAAGAAGTGTCTTCCCACTTGCAAACAAGAGTTAATTATAGAAAAAAAAAGGCCCAGGAAAGTGTTAAAACCATCTGTGCCACAAGGAAGAGGCTGGGGGCCAGGCAGGCGAAGGCAGCAGCGCTGACAGCTGCTGTGTACAGGCAGCCTGGACTGCTCTGCTCTCCCCATGCCAGGTCGTCCCATGCCATCCTCCTACTCTGCCACCCTCACTGTGGTAGCCCTTGCCATCCATCCCCTGACATGCTGTCCATCCCCTGCATATCATACTCTTCCACATTACCCTCTTCCATGCCACAACATCCAGCCCCTGCCAGGCCATCCTTTCATGCCAGCCATCCCCTACCATGTCAGCCATCCCCTGCAACGCCATTCATCCCCTGCTACGCCTTCCTCTTTCATGCCATCCATTCCCTGCCATCTCACTCTCTTCCAGGCTATCCATTACCTGCTATGTCATTCATCCCCTGCTATGCCATCCTCTTCCATGCCATCCACCTCCTGCCACACCATCCTCTTCCATGCCATCCATCCCCTTCCAGGCCATCCATCCCCTGCCACACCTTCCTCTTCCATGCCATCCATCCGCTGCCTTGCCATCCTCTTCTGCATCCATGACCCTGCCAAGCTGCAGCCTGCCATGCCATCCATCCCCTGCCAAGTCTCAGTGCTGCAAGGTCCTACCCACCCCAGTGTGTTCTATGAGCTCTCCAGGAACCCACAGAGATGCCCAGGGCAAGAGTCCTAGGTTTGGTGGATGAGGACACTGCCAACCCCAAAAGGTGCCCTGGGTGGCACAGAAGGGACACTCTAGGATGCATACAGCAGCCTCACCAGGACACTTGTCCTAAATATCTTGTCCCATCAAAGCATCACACCAGTACCTCCCAAGGGACAAACCTCTGGGCACCCATTTTCACCACAAGACCAAGGGAAATGAGGCCTGTGAGATGCTGCCAAGTGCCCTGCACTGCCTCTCCAATCTTCTGAAAGGGGCTGAGGATGTATCTGGCTCCTGCCACAGGCACACCAGGGTCTGCAGGAGGACAGCAACCAGCCTGCCTGCTGCAGCAGCACTGCCTGACCCTGTAGCCAGATCCCAACCGCTTCACAAATATTTACCTAACTGGTTTTTAAACAAACCTGAAATGCCAGCGAGTTTAAAGTCCATGTCCCAAACAGCTCCTGCCTTGCTCTCGCCTCCCCTCAGGTCCCCAGCCACCTGTCCAGGGAGTCCCCAGGCTCCTGCACCCTGCCCTAACCCCTCTGATTTTAAAGGACCTGTGAACAGACTCCTCATTTTACTAGGGACAGTCAGGCTGGGTGATGCCTCGACACATTAACTGGTGCCTTTCAGAGGAGACCTCACACTGATGAGCTTGCATACAGATTCACCGCAGAAAATAATTAGCCATAATTAAGGGCTTTTGGTTTATGGCTCCAACTATTGTTTAAACAGCAGAGCCCAGCTCAAATTGAGTTCAGGACTCAGCAATAGATATTTCTTTAAGGTGATACAGTTTAGTTTCAGGCTCCTGCTCCACGCAGCCAACCCGGGCTTCTTGGATTGGGGTCAGGGCTGCTTCTCCCATGAGGAGGCTCAGGAGCTGCGTGGGTGAAACTGGCCCCAAACCTAGGGTCTTTTGGAGCAAAACCTGTTGAGGATAAGAGAAGGAGAATAGTAGAGAAATAGTACTAGGAGCTGGTGAAGAGCGTGGATAAAGAACTAGATGCCACCAGCAGGTAGATGGCTGTGGTGGGGCACCAACCATACTGGTACAGCTGGATCCACTGGTGTTTTGCTCTCCAAGTCAGAGGAGCAGCATGACGCTCCTCCACTCAACATCTACTCATCAGGCCAGGCCCGGCCCCACCTGCAGCATTTCCTCCCTACGGACAACATATGGCACGTCTCACCTCATTAGAGACATAACTAACACAAATAATAAGCAAGTCTTCACACAAAATCTAAACTAATGCACTAGAACAAGCTCCTCAGCTTGTTTTGTAGTGTGCCCACAAAACCCCTGCTCCCAAAGCCAACCGTGCTCCTGCTCTGCACCACCAGCCCAGGCAGAGCAGAGTTAAATGAAAAGACAGCAAGGCAGCTCCTAAAAGGTTTCAGTTAGTTAAGTAGCCTGGAGATTTTGGCCATGAAAGGTGGTGCTGCCGACGTGGCCACACACTGCCCAGGTGCACCTGGGGTCATCTCTACATCTGTGATCTCCAGAGCAAGGAGCTGAGAAAAGAGGGAGTTCCCAGGATGCAGAGATAGGATGTAGGAACCATGCATGGGTGGAAATCTAAAGCAGCTCCACAACATGTACACTGAAAGTCTAATTTTTTTCACTTTTTAATTAACACCAGCCCTCCCTTAGCACTGGTGAAGAGGGAGCCTACCAGCGTGCCACTGCCCACCATGAGGTACCAGGCCATGGTGCAGTCCCACCACACTGTGCCAGGTAAATCCCAGACTGGTTCAGTCTGATCTCTAATGAAGGGACCTTAGAGATCATCTACTCCAACCCTCTGCCATGGGCAGTGACACCTCTCAACCAGACTGGGTTGCTCAAGGCCTCATCCAGCCTGGCCTTGAACACCTCCAGGGTGGGGGCAGCCACAGCCTCTCCAGGCGACTGATTTCAAAGTCTCTCCACCCTTGTACTGTAGAACTTCTTCCTAAGTTCTAGTCTGAACCTCCTCTCTTTCAGTTTCAAACCATTTCCCCTTGTTCTGTCGCTAGATCCCCTTGGGAAATGTTCTTCTCCAGGCTTCCCGGAGAGTCCAACACCTTCAGGTGTTGGAAGGCAGCTATAAAGTCCCTCCCAGGGTCTTCTCTTCCCTAGGCTGAACAACCTTAGCTCCTTCAGCCTGCCCTCAGAGCAAAGGTGCTCCAGCCCTTGGATCATCTTTGTGGCCTCATCTGGGCTCGCTCCAACAGCTCCATGTCCTTCTGATGCTGGGGACACCAGGTCCTTCATACGAATTTGGCACCCCCTCAGAGGAGCAAGCCAGGAGCACCTTTAGCTCCCACCATGCACAGGGCTTTTGCAGGTCTGGTCTAGCAGCAAGGGCCATATCATAAACCAGCTCAGCTTTATGATCTGAACATTTGAAGACACAGCAAGAGCCTCTGAGCTATGGCCAGAACGGCAGTGTATCAGTCAGCCATCACTTCCATCAAGACCTAGTGCTCTAGATTTCGCAGTGAACACTGACGTAAAGACCCACAGCAAATACACTAGGACACCACTGCTTCCCGTTACCCACACTGATGATTCGATTCATTTCAAAACAGCGGTGAAATTTAATTTCGCCCTTAACCCTACAACCACCAGCTGCGAGGACAGCAGCCACCTGCCCAAGTTTGGATGGACCAGAGGGGTGGGAAAGAGTAAAGGGATGAAAGACGAGGAAATACGCGTGGGAATGGAGAAGCAGGGCATGGCAGGATCATTTCTAGACCCTTTGCGAGGGTGGTGAGCATAGGAAAGTTTACAGGAGGTGGGACCAGATGAGGGGGTCACAGGATGGTGCCTGCAAAGAGCTTGATTCAAAACATGCTCTTGTGAAACAGGTTTATTCTCCTCTTTCCACCTGCACAACTCCAAAGAGAAAAGCCATGTGGAGCACAAAACATGCTGGAAAGATAAACCCAGGAGCCTCCCTCAGTAGGGATCCATCAGCAGGGCCAAGGGTTAACAGGAACTGTCAAGGGGTGTGCCTGCTCCACACAGGCAAGCTGTTCTTGCAGGGGGGTCCTTCAGAGATCTGCAGGGATGGTTTCCATGTAGGCTCAGGCCTCAGGTCAGGGAGGGCTCACCCATGCCTTCGTCAGGCAGTCCAGCTCGCCATGGAGGAAGAGCACAGAAGGGACACAGCCGCCCGATGAGCTTTCCTCCCTGACACACGGCCACAGAAGAATAGTTAGCCCAAGCAGAGCCCTCCCATCTGCTTTTGTTTTCCAGTCTTCAGTCCTGAGCTCTGCTAAAGCCCCTGAAGTCACCGGGCATCTGTTCTCCTCCACCCATCACAATCTGCCAACCACCGCCACTCTGACAGCCATCCATCACGCTGTAATACGCTGACCACCAGACCCAGTGGGACATCATTTTCAAGTCAAATGCAGCAGTTAGCATAAAATAAAGCATCGTCCTGCTCTGGTTGTTGGGGTTTGGGGTTTTTTTCTGCAGCTGCAACCGGGGACTCAGTACACAACAAAAGTGAGGGGGGGAAAAGGCAGAGGAAAATAGCAATTCTACTCTTCTGAGTCATAACAATTATGACGTTGTGATAAGAAACGTTTTCTATGAATTTTTAAGTACCAGTAATCCTGTTTTGCAATTGTCCGCCGGGAACAAGGCGACAGATTGAATGGGGCTGACAGTTATTTCCATCCTGACGAACGTGGCTCCGACACGCCGTCTCCTCCCTCCAAACTTCCCAGCCCAGCGTTCGGCCCACTGCTTCAGCTTGTTTGGTGTAAGGGAAGCAGAGCTGGCTCAGTCACTGCTGTCACTGAGGACACCCACAACAACCCTGCAGAACCTCAAACCCCAGGTGTGTGCCCATAAAGCAGAGCTCCCCTGCAAGAGCACAGGGGGAAGGAATGCAACAAAGTCCTTTCTCCTTGAGCACGCAGCTCCCACCTCACGAAGCCTCCAGCTCTGACCTACCAAGCAAATTGAGCATCTTGGTCCCCCCAGTGCAGACACAGCAAACACCCCCACGGGTTCTGACAAGCAGGGAAGAGCCCCGCTCAATGATCCAGCCTTTGAGACTTCAAAATTTCCATCCTCACTCAAAAACCCTGTGGATTTCTGTCACTGACATCGAAACAGGAGGCAGCAGCAGGGAAATGCACCTTTTTGTTGAAGCCTTTTTAGACTGGGAACAAAACCAGTTCCTTTTACCTCTTTTGTAAAATGAGCACCGTCATCAGAATCAGTGCTGAGGAGCGAATTTGTTTTGCACAGGATCAAATAAATAATGGATGACGAAGGAAAGCTGCCACAGCCAGACTGCTCAGGAGATGCTCTGCTCTCTGCAACCCTCACACAGCCTGTCATAGCCCCACTGATGCTCCCCAAAGCCAGGTACAGGGGTGCACCAGTTGAAGCAACACGCTCCACGGTGTGTTACGGCTGCTGTCTCTGGCAGCCGATATGTATGACAGGGATGGGGTTTAGCTGCTAGTGAGCGAGGAGAGAGATGTGGGATGTGCTCCTGCGAACCCAGGGCATTGCAGGGGCACTGGGGTACAAGCAGCCTGGCACAGAACCGCACCCGGAGCAAAGCTGGAGATGGGTAGATTTAGAGTGGATGTGAGGAGGAAGTTCTTCACCATGAGAGTGGTGAGAGCCTGGAATGGGTTGCCTAGGGAGGGGGTTGGGGCCCCATCCATGGAGGTGTTTAAGGCCAGACTGGATGAGGCTCTGGCCATCCTGGTCTAGGGTGGGGTGTCCCTGCCTGTGCTGGGGGTGTTGGAACTGGATGATGGTTCCCTCCAACCCTGAGTGATTCTGATTCCATGGCTTCTCCAGTGAAGTGAGCCTGCTCTGTCAGGGGGATTGGACTAGATGATCTTTTGAGGTCCCTTCCAATCCCTGATGATTCTATGATCCCCAGAGGGAAGCTTGACCAGCACCAGCCATCCTCAGTCACAACCTATCAAAAAGCCTCAATCCTTTCAATAACATGTCAGAAGAAAAAGGCAAAACCAAGTGTCTACTTCCCTGCAAAGCAGCCAGCCCTTGCATCTTCCATCTCCGTACTGGGAGTGCTTGGTGTCACCACTGTAAGAGCAGGGACAATGCCCTGCAAGGGAGGCCTGAACCTTCAAGCGCTATCCAGCCAGGAGACATTAAAACTAGCCTGTCAATTTAGATGCAAATTTATTTTAGATGCGACAGAGGGCTTACAAAGGTGGTGTGCAAGATGCTGCTTGCTTCTGCTAGGGCTCCTGTGATGCCTCCCTCGGAAGGGCATTGGAATGGGTGAGCTTGAAGGGCTGGCGAGCTGGAGGGATAGGTGCTGGGATGCAGAGGCTTTCACCTTTGGATCAGTCCCTAGCTGAAACTAGGCTCCATAGTAACCAAAAGCCCTCAGGCTGAAGGATGTTCAAGCTGCTGTCTGAGAGGTGCAAGTACAGGAGGGAGAGAAGCAAGTAGAGAAGCAAGAGGAATGAGAAGAGAAGCAAAAGGAGCAAGAAGAGAAGCAAGTAGAGAAGCATGCCCACCAATATTGCCTCCTTCACTCCTCTTCCCAGCAAGTCCTCCTGGGTATGATGACATTGCCAAGACCAGCATGCTTTGTTTTCCTTCTCTGAGTCTGGGCAGCCCTCCTCCTCCTCCTCCTCTCCAGTCAGTTTTCACCACCAGCAGCAGCAGCAGCAGCAGCAGCAGCCCAAGGCCAGGCTGCAGCCCAGCAGGTCCCCGGGGCAGTTTCTCAGAAAGCGTAACCGTTTCTGCAGAAAGTTTGGCAGCTCAGGGCCAATGGCAGGAGTTGCTTTAATCAACTTAAATTGCATTTTCTGCAGATAAGTTTCCCACTCTTGGCCACCAAGAAAAAGCCGTCCGGCAGCAAGGAAAAAAACAAACCCCAACCAACCCAACACAACCCCCCCCACAGAGGCTGCAAAGTCACCGTACAAGCTCGCAGAGTGATTATTTATAGCCTTTCCCTCTGCAAAAGCCAAAAATAATTGTTCCAGCCCAATTACTGGATTTCAGAATGCTGGGCTCAGGACTAGCACACGAGTGCCTTGAGCCCCACACAGCCTGTGGAGTTGGTGTAGCGAGGGTTTGGTAGCTGGGGGGCTACAGGAGTGGCTCCTATGAGGTGCTGCTAGAAGCTTCTCTTGTGTCTGATGCAACCAGTATCAGGTAGCTTTGAGATGGCCCCACCGCTGGCCAAGGCTGAGCCCATCAGTGATGGCAGCAGCACCTCTGTATTTAAGAAGGGGGAAAACAAAGGGTGGCTTCAGCCAGAGCAGAGTGCAGCAAGGGAAACAACTCTGCATACACCAAGGTCAGCAAAGAATGAGGGGGAGGAGACACTGGGGCAGAGATTCTCTTGCACCCTGTGGCAAAGACCCTACTGAGGCAGGCTGTACCCTGCAGCCCATAGAGGTCCTTGGTGGAGGAGACTTCCACCTGCAGTCTGTAGAGAAGCCCACTCTGAAGCAGATGTATACTCAAAAGACCCTGTCTCCATGGGAGGTTTGTGTTGGAGCAGGTTCCTGGCAGGACCTGGGACCCCACAGAGAGAGGAGCCTAGTCCAGAGCACGTTTGTTGGCAGAGCTCATGACCCCAAAGGGGATCCATGCTGGAGCAGCCTGTTCCTGAAGAACTGCACTTTGCAGAAGGGACCTAACCTGGAGCAGTTAATGAAGAACTGTAGCCTGTGGAAAGGAGTCATGCTGGAGAAGTTCATGGAGAAGTGTCTCTCGTGGGAGGGACCCCATGTTGGAGCAGAGGAAGCATGTGAGTCCTCCTCCCCCTGAAGAGGAAGGAGTGACAGAGGCAACATGTCATAAAACCAACCGCAACCCCCATTCCCTGTCCCCCTGCACCACTGTGAGGGAGGAGGTACAGAAAAGCTGGGAGTAGAGTTAAGGCTGGGAAGAAGGGAGGGGGTAGGGGAAGATAGTTGGAGATTTAGTTTTATTTCTCATTGCCCTCCTCTGATTTGATTGGTAATAAATTAAATTCATTTCTCCCCAGGCCGAGTCTGTTTTGCCCATGACGTGAATTGGTGAATGATCTCACTGTCCTTATCTCAACTCATGAGCCTTATGTTAGATTCTCTTTCCCTGGCCAGCTGAGAAGGGCAGTGACAGGGTGGCTTTGGCGGGCACATGGACTCCAGCCAGGGTCAACCCACCACAGGCAATTAGCAGCCAGCAAGGAGGGATGGCATGTCCGCAGAGCTGGCAGTGCTTCATGGATGCTGGGTTTTGGTGAGAAGGATGTGTTTTATGAACAAAGCTTCCACAGGGTTGTGCTGGGGCTCCCAGTAAAGTGTTGGGCTTCAGTGGGGTTTCACTGCAGCCTCTGCCGAACCCCTCACAGAGGTCTGACCATGCATAGCGGCTGGGAACACACTGAGGGAAAAAAGCACTCTGTTGGGTTCCTTTCACCATGTCCTCAAGCCTGAGACCAAAACCCTTCCGTAAGCCCCTCAGTTGGATGCCTTCCCCAGCTGTTTCAGCCCTTCATCAGCTTCCCATCCCTCCCCCTATGACCCTCTGGTTTTGTTTGGAGCATTTTTCCTTCTCCCTCTGCTCAACCCACCCTCAGGGACTGTCTTTTCTATTAGCAGCAAAGGCAGGCAAAAGCAAATCATCATATTCTGCATCAGAAGATGGGGAAAGCACCAGGTACCTGATCCAAGTCCCCAATCTTCTCCAATATAACAAAACCCAACCTAGATCCACCCCAAATGCTGGTGGTAGAGCCAAACGAAGGGGCAGTTCAGAGTTGTACAGTTGCTACATCTGAAGTCAAAAGTCATCTCTCAAGCAAAGTAGTACCACATGTTTTGGGGACATTCCATCTCCTAACAACCTTGTAAAAAGAACAACCCAATCACCTGCAACTCAGTGAGTGACTACTGATGCCTTTGGAAAAAAAACCCAAGCTCCTTCGGCACCCCACAACTACATCTGCTGGCCTGACCTGCTCAAAAAAGACTCAGTTTTGTAAGAAGCAGGGAAAGCAGAGGGAAACCCAGCTGCTTTGGTGGCCCCAGCTGAAAAGCCAGCAGGAGCCCAGCTGTGGAGGAACCTGTGTGGGAATCCAGAGATGCTCCCACAGCAAATCCACAAACAAACTCCTTTCTTTTTAGAGAAACCCTAAACTTTCTCCTTATCAGGGAAGGAGTTTTCCTTTGGTATCTCCTTTGGGAGGACAAGATGTGTCATGCTGACCTGCTCTCATGCCAGAGATCATCTGGGGTCCCCATGAGATGCAACCTACACTGCAAAGCATCCAGTTGCCAACACATGCAAAGAGCAAAATCTTCCCACTCCTGTCCACATGATGCAGCCCACCCAGAGACCCTCCTCATCCCAGGGGAGCTCTTCCTCCTGCGCAGAGGAGGGGGCTGCAGATCCTCTTGCAATCTATCTCCATGGTCCCACCTCCAACCAGAACCAGCTGAGGCTCAAGCCTGCTAGCTTGGGCTTCCAACCTACCTCTAGGATGCTGAGCTGGGTGTACTGGGTGGGGGGGACCCCATCTTTACCACAGCAAGCTCTGCTCCCCCTCCCCGTGAGCCTGTGCTGGCTCCAGCCGCTGCCGCGATCCAAGCGGAGCAGATGGCACGCGCAACACTTACAGCTTCGCTTTCCAGCCGCCATCGCAGAGCTGCTTCTCAGCAGGGCGGAGGCGGGGGGGAGACGGCTTTTTTTGCTTTTTTTCTTTTAAATTTTCCCTGGGAATTTTGATTTCCTTGGGGGAAAAAAAAAAAGAGAGAAACAACCAACCAACCCCATGTCTAATCCTGCGCTCGAGACCTGGGAGCCTCTGGCAAGTAGAGCGCAGTGCTGTGCGTAAGGACGACGCTGTCTGTCCATCCATGACTGGGGAACCGGCTGACCGCCTGAGATCCCCGTGGAGAGAGACAAATCCTGGAGAGCCTTGCTAAGCAGAGATGGGGAGGAAAAAAGGGATGAAGTGATCAAAAAAAGGGCTTTCTAAGGATTCTGCTGGCTTGTCTGGATTTCCTCCGTTTTGATGGCTCATCCCCTGCTCACTGAGGGGTAGCGTTGGCCTCTGCTGCCTCGGCAGGGTGGGCACAGGGCATGCAGAAGCACGTCCTGAGCAGAGGACACCCAGAGGGAAAGCTGAGCCATGTTCTAGCCCCCTGAGACACGAGCCCTCTGATCTCCGTCAGCTAAGATGGAGCAAGGGAAGTCCCAATCAGGTTGAGGATGGGTTCTCAGGGTATTCACCAGCTTGAGGACCAGACTTGCTCAGAGCCAATGCCATGGCACACCATGGCCCTCTCATGCCACACTAAGGGCTCAAACCAGTTACTATGCTTCCCAGTGGAAACAAACACCTAGAAGGATGCTGGGAAACCATAAATCTAGGCATCGCAGACAGCAGATTGCTTTCAGCAGCCACGCTCTGCACAGAGCTCGGCAATAAGTAACAGAAAGTCTGCGCTTTGCGCCGCTGATTTCTTGTCTGGGGATGCATAAAACCTGGGAGATGACAGATCGGCACCTCGATCCAAGAGCATCCCTGCGCTTGCTCGCTCTGCCGGAGAGGCACATAAACAAAGGCGGCTCTCCCCGACGTCCGCAGGCAGCTGCCACCGCGCAAGAGTGGGAGGGGGAAAACACAAAAGAGGTCTGCACTGCTGAGATCTGAGGGAATGGGATGCTCCCAACCCTTTTATTCTGTTGGTACCCACAGAGGGCTGAGCCCTGGCCCCTCAGACAGTTCCCTGCTCTGGGGGTCTCCTTGCCCAGCTGCCACAGCT
The DNA here is from genome assembly GCA_013400115.1 of Rhinopomastus cyanomelas. Taxonomy (NCBI): domain Eukaryota; kingdom Metazoa; phylum Chordata; class Aves; order Bucerotiformes; family Rhinopomastidae; genus Rhinopomastus; species Rhinopomastus cyanomelas. The sequence continues at coordinate 734,144 of VXBP01008287.1, read as the reverse complement.
GGACGTGCCATACCCCACAACCACTTAGCACCACATGGTGAGGAGGACAATGTCCCAGCTTTGGGCACATACAGTGGCTTGGCCAGCCCAGCAAAGAGCTCAGCAATGACCTGGAGCAGGATGCAGTCGTTCTGTGCCACTGGGCACTGCTGAGTGTGACAGATGCTAGTCTGAACGCCACCAGGGACCATGCAGGAACAAGAGCTTGCACCCATCTGATGGAGATCGGTGAGGTGAGATGACAGGACAGGGGCAATGGTTCTCCACATTAGAGAAGCGCAGATTTAAACTGGATGTTAGGAAGAAGCTTTTTAGCAGAAACGGGGGTTGAACGCTGGAACAGGTTGTCCCAGGAGGTGGCTGAGGCCCCATCCCTGCCTCATTCAAGGTGAGGCTGGACAAGGCTTTAAGCAACCTGATCTAGTTGAGGCTGTCCCTGCTCACTGCAGCAGGGTTGGACTGGATGACCTCTGAAGATCCCTTCCAACCTGGGAGATTCCATGATTCTATGATACATGGCTGGGAATTTTCTGATGTGGTTTTTTGATTTAGATGGCCCTGCTGCCAATAAGGACTGGTGGGTGCTCAGAGATGAAGTGGTCAAAGGAAAACAGAGAACGCTGGGGAATGCCAACTTGAGGATGCTTCCAAGAGAAAACAGAGAAAGTGGCCATGGCTGTGGCACCAAAACACCCAGATCTTGGTTCACCCACACAAGACCACGTGCTGGCTGTGCTCAGCTGGACTTGTGAGCTCAAAGCAGCCCAAAGCAGCTGGAACAATCATAGAATGGCTTTGGCTGGAGGGCACCTTAGAGATCATGTACTTCCACTCCACTACTAAGGGCAAGGATACCTCTCATCAGACCAGGTGGTCCAGAGCCTCATGCAGCCTGACCTTCAACACTTGCAAGGATGGAGCAGCAACAACCTCCCCAGGTAATGCTGCCACACAACTCCCAAACTCACCCTCACTGCATAAAACACTGGCTGGATCCCTGAATCTCATCCCCATCACCTTTTCCAACCCCACGGACACATATTGCTCAATTTGCGCCCCATTGGATTGCTGCTCCAGCTCCTCACACAGGAGCCCCACTGCTGGGCTCCACCCCAACAGAGCAGCACATACCCCAAAACTGTGGTTGTAGAAGTGCCAGTGGGAGCATCTCCAACTCCAGGGTCCACATGGATTATTTCACACATCCATCACAGCAAATCCATGGCTGTGGCACCAGAACACCCAGATCTTGGTCCACTCATGTGTGGACACATGCTGGTTGTGCTCACCCAGACTTGTGAGTTCAGTGCACCCTAAAGCAGCTGGAATCACGTTGTCACACTCCTCCCAAACCCACTCTCCTTCCCCAAAACACCAGCTGGATCCCTGAATCTCATCTCTATCACTGTCTCAAACCCCTGCTGATCCATACTGCCCAATTTGTGCCTCATCAGATTGTTCCACCAGCTCCTGCTGGTCTTCACCCTGACTGAGCAGCACAGACCCCAAAACTGGAGTTCTTGACGTGCCAGTGGGAGTATCTCCAGCTCCAGGGTCCGTACGGATTACTTTACCACAGCCAGTCCTTCAGAGAGAGGGAACTGGAGGCAGGAAACCCTCTCTGCAGCTCCAAAGTTGAATAATGATCACCTGGGCTGTGGGAAGCCCTTTCCCCCAGTCCCTGGGCACTAGCTCCCAGGACGAGGGGATGGAGGCTCCGGCCCCCCCGGAGCTTTGCCAAGGAATGCCGGGGGCGGTGGCAGGGGGAGCAGCCACAGTGGCGGTGCTGGGAAGGGAACCAGCTGGAGAGCTGCAGCCTCATGAAATAATGAAATGCCAAACCAACCCCTGCATCTTCCACAGTCTCTCAGGTCACCTACCAGATTAGGAGGCCTGTTGCTAAGGCAACCATATCTTGCAAGTGCTAGCTGAACTTCCCCATCGTTTTTAACCCTTTAAGGAGCAAAAAAAACCCCAAAACACCAAGGAAAAAAAAAGCACTTTAAAAAAAATAAAATCAGAAGTTAACAGCAGTGATGTAACCCAGGGGGTGGGGGGATGGCTAGAAAGGGAAATAAGAGGCCCCAGCAGCCACCTCCCGCATGATGCCCGCCGTGCTGGCTCACTTCCAGGTGGTTAATAAAATTATTCGGCATCCGCGCACGCACGCGAGAGCCGGCAAACTTTGGATGCGCCCGGCACAGCAGTGGGGGGCGGGGAGGGCACGGAGAGGGAAAGAAACCCCAAAATCAAATAGAAGCTGCAATAAAAAGTCAGGGTTTGCATAGGAAACGGGAGAACAAAAGGAAAATGGAAGTTTTGTCATTTTCTTTTTAAAATACTAGCCCTCACAGCCTCGTAGATGACACTGGGCAAGGCGAGCCGCCAGCAGGCCGGCGCCGCTCCGGAGGGGACAGATGGCTGGCGCTCGCCCGGCAGCGATGTCAGGGTGAAGGTGATGGGTGCCCACGGCCACCCCACCAGTTTGACTGCCACCAAGGGCCAGTAGCATCTGCTATGAGGACTTGGGGCTTCTATTTATTTTATCAAAATAAACTAAAAATCATAAAAATAGCCCAAGGAGCCTCACATTGCGGCAGGCTGATGGAGACCGTGGTCCTCCCCACCTCTAGGAGGATAACAGCCCAGTCTGAATGCATGCAAATTGGGAGCTCCGTATACTGTAGCTTGCTGGGATAACAGGGAGGCCTGCAAGCCATGAGCAGGAAAAAAACCCCCAACAAACTCAGAGCAAGATGATGCACAGGCAGCACAAGGGGAGAAAAAAAAGGAGGGAGGGGAGAAGGAGGCATGGAAACGAGGAGAAAATGTGGAGCGGCATAAATCAGCAGTGTGGGGGGAGTGGGGCAGGCTGGGCAGCACGTGGTGTGCTGCAAGTGCACGGCTGCACACGGCTGGCTCCTGCCTGGCACTGCTCACTCCAGGGAGCAAACCTACCTCAGCCCCAGAGAAGGGGGCTGCCAAGCCCTCCAAGGTGCTAAACTGGTGTGAGGGTGAGCTCTGCTACCCAGCACTCTGTTGTTCCCCCGTTCGAATCGCCTGGGGAATGGAAAAAGCCTCCACTGGTAGCAGTGCCAAAGGTTCTCAATGGGAAAACATGAAAGGACCCCATTTTTTGCACCCTCCTTCCCACCCTGGGGTCAGGCTGAGGACATCAAGAGTGAAGATTCTTGGTGAACTGGCTTCAAATGAGAGCAGCAAGGTGGAAACTCGCTCCCAAAGCCACCTTGTTCCCACCAGCCTGCTCCAAAACATCACAGAGAGGTGCAAGGGTCCACACAAACCCAGCCCTGCTTTGCCCTGGGGCTGCGGTGGGACAAGCTCACGGCTGGGTCACCACACCAAGGGGCTGCAGGCACTTCTCCCCAGCTCTGGTCCTACCCTCTGACCTCGTCCCCACACCTGCACCCCTGCCCCTTGCCAAGTGGCAAGCGGGAGAAATTTAATTAGCACCGATCGTCACCCCCAAACATCTGCAAGCAGCAAAATTTACAGCCAGGAATAAAGAGGAGTGACCTTCCTGGCGTTGAAAGACAGTTGGGTTCTTGTATTACAACAGCGGGGACAGGCAAAATTCATTATCTCTAATAGCCGTCCTTATAACCAGATCAAGCACAAAGACAGGAATCCCATATCCCCTCCTGCCCCACTGCTGTCCCCATATCCCCAGTGGAGGGAAGCTCCCCGCTGCTGCAGTGCGGCTCACACAGACCCCAGGGCTGCAAACCCAGCGGGTCTTGACATCTCCATCCCTCCTAGCATGGAAAGACAATACTCTGGCTCATCCTGCCCTGCCGGGCTGGGGACACCCGGCTGGGGTCATGTCCCTCCAGGTCCTTTCTCCAAGAGATACTCAGCTGCCCTGTGAGCACCCCCAGGGATACCAGCAGCAAGGCCCATCACACACCACAGATGCTGTGCTGCCTATGCCTGCTCACAGGATGAACACTGGAACAGGCTGCCCAGAGAGGCTGCAGTCTCCTTCCCCAGAGATGTTCAAAACCCATCTGGATGCTATGCTGTTCTAGGCGATCCTGCTCTAGCAGGCAGATTCAACTAGATGATCCCCGAAGGTTCCTTCCAACCCCAACCACTCTGTGACAAGATGCAAGGGTTACCAACAGAGCCTGACCCTCCAGAAACAATCACCTCCATATCTCACCATATGTAGGTCCCCAAGCAAAAGGGTTTTTGTTCTGAAGACACAGCCAAGGCTTTCACCTCTGGCTGCAAGAGGCACATGGTGCCAATCACCAGCCAGGAAGGGACAGCCTGTTATTTTCACCAGATGATGTTCTCCAGGGGGATCTTCAGCTGCCAGCCAGGAGGAACAAGTGATTGGAGAAACACTGAGCCTCCTAATGGCTTTTACTTCACTAGCCCTGGCCCTGGCACAAGGGCAGCTCCTTCTCCAGAAGATGAGGACCAGCAGGGCCAAGCTGGTTTCTCCCACATTCAACACAGCAACAAGTCAAACTGCTTGGAAAACACTTAAAGAGTGGGGAGAAGCTGGAGATGGAGCAGGCGGACGGTGTACCGTGCTGGAGCAACGGTAAAAGTTAAAATTAATTAGCTGGCAGGATGACAAAGAAGCCATTGTGCAGCACAGTGGAGCAATCCAAGTACAAAGGCTTTATATAAGTCATGCTGAAAACTCCTTGATGACTGCAGGTAAGGACAGACAAGCTGTCAGGACGTGCCACAACACCCTGAAGGCCTCTGGGACAAGCCAGTAAATAAGCTTTTAACTATCGGATGGAGCTCTGGGAGCCCCACACTGGAACTTCTCTCCAGAGAAGACTGGCAAAGGTGTGAAGCGCATGGGTGTTACCGGTGCTGTGATGTTCAGGACAAAACACAACCAGCTGGTATAGGTTTTTTCACGGATAACCACGGTTGGACTGGGCTGAAGATGTCCATGTGCAGTGCAGACCAGGGTTGAGAGCTTCCACCTCCATCCCCAACCATACCTCACCAAGCACAACCTTGCCAGAAGCCTGAGTGATGAGACCAAGTGTTCTGAAGCACTGCTGTCCCTGGCCTTAACCAGATGGGGTCTTAAAAAAAAACAACCAGTCCTACCTCCTGGTTCACACCTTGCAGAGAAAGACCCCAACAGCCCCAGGGTCTCCATCACCAGCAAGTAAACATGGGTTGTGCTCTGCAGGGAGGCACAGGAACCCTCCCCGAGCTGCTGCGGAGACAAGGGGGGGAGATATAGAGGCTGAAGCTGCAATGGAAAGACCCCAGTGCTGCTACCAACCCTATACCCCCCTCCCCATCCTACAGGCAGATGGGTGGTGGAGCGGGGGGAGGCCGGGTGTGATTTACACCCCACCAGCTGCACGGCTCTTCTGCAGAAAGGAGCGGAGGGGGAGGAAAGCAGCCCTCCCCACTCCTCCTTGCATTGCTCCCAGGCAGGGCGATGTAGGGGCTCAAGCAGCCCTTGTGCCCCCTAGGCTGCCCTTATGACAGCGGGGCTCCCCTGAGCAGAGGGATGAGCAGGCAGCCGGACCAGGCCGAGCAAGACGACACTGTTGGACTCTGGCAGGGAAGTGGGGCCAGGCGTGATGCTGCAGCCTTATCTGCTCACCCCAAAGCAGGGTGATGTGAGGAAGCGCCCTGCCCCCTTCCTTGGCCTGCACAGCCTTTTTTCTTCCACTTAAAAAACCCCAAAACAACAAGCCAAGCTCCCAGCTCCTCCCTGGCCCTGCAGCTGAGCTGTGAGGAGGAGCAGCAGCTTCCTGCCTGCCCAGGGGGTGATGCAGGAGCTCTTCCCCCTTTATGGCTGTCAGAAACAAATCCACAGGCAAAGCCAAGGCTGGGGGCACCCCCGAAACAAGCCTCTTTAAGTAGCAAGGGGATGCCAGCTGGCCACTTGCAGCTGTGGGATCGAGTGCCCTGGGTGCAATGGTGCGAGCTGGGGCAGGAAGGGGAAGCAGGAGAAACCCCACATTGGGTCAGAGACAGCAGCTCTGGGCTGGAGTGCTCAAGAGGAATCATAGAATCCTTAGGGATTGGAAGGGACCTCAAAAGATCATCTAGTCCAATCCCCTAGACCAAGTCACACAGGAATGCCCTGGGACACCTCAGGCAGGTCACATTCACCAGTGAGACTGCAGTGCATACTCTGGTTCAGCTTGGGGCTGAAAAATCCCAATTAGAGGTGCAAGCTCAGCCCTGTGAGGTTGTAAGAAGTGAGCTTCTTACAACACAAGGAAAATGGGAGGGGAAACCTTCCTCCCCACAGACCCCATTTGAGGCAGGCAGGAGGGCAGCGAGAGCTCATTTTCACTACAGAAAGCTGCTGCACCCCAGGAGCAGAGGCAGCAGAGCAAACGTTCAAGGGTTGATGCAGAAACATTAAGAAAAAAAAATGAGAAAGAAAATGTTAGCTTAAGACACAGCCAGAGGTCTTCCTTTGGACTTTATCTTGAGGCAGCAGCTGCAGTGGTGCTGCCTCGCACATGGACAGACAGATGAACCCTATGGCCTCCCTCCTGAAACGCTGAGGGGGAAACCACCTTGCTATGGTCAGGAAAGAGGAGTGAGGCAAGTGGGAGAGCACAAAGCACTGTTCTGCCCCAATACACTGATTCCATCGACAGATAGAGTCCACATGCCTATATCTGCATGTATCCATACGTGTCTCTCCATTTTCCATAACATAATTCCATCTATTACACACATTTCCTTAGTCCTGACGGCAGCAGTCTCCATCCTCATAGCATTAAGCTCAGGCAGTACAGTGAGCATCCCTCCGCCAAAACCAAGAAACACATGATTTAAATGCACCAACATGAGACAAAAGGCAATCTGGTCTTACATCAGGGGAAGCTGCACCCCAAACCCATCCCTCAGGTGTCCCCCTCATCCCAGAGCACAGCACAGGGATTGTTATCAGTGCCACGGGAGTAGGGAGCTGGTGGTGGGTGGGGGTGAGGGTTCTGCCACACATGGGTAGCAGCACCCACACACAGCCATCCTGCAGTTTGTAAATCCCCTTCACCGTAGTTCTGAACTGGGCTCCTGGCATTCGTGGCCATGAGCAAGAACTTTGAAAGAAGGGGAAACAAAATACAAAATAAACTAAACAAACCCCAAACCAAGGTGGCGGCAAGGTATTTGTTTACTTGCAACGAGTCTATTTTGCTCCCCACCAGCCCAGAGGAAAACACCACTTCCGCCCCACTGAGCCCCCCAGTCCTGGGAAGGGGGGCCTTCCCCCAGAGGTCTGTGGAGTCAGGTCTCAGAGAGGGAAGCTGCTGGGAAATACAGGGGGATGTGCTTTCTGGGCTGAGCAGGAGCCTCAGCGGGAGTTTTATAACCTGCCCCAGGAGTGGGATGATGCTGGCAAGGTGTCTGTGCTTGGCTCGTGGGGATACAGCCAGCTCCAGGCACCACATCCCTCCCTCTGCCATCCTCCCATTTGTAGGGATCTCAAGGGAAAACAGGACCAAACACCAGCTCCCCCAGTTCCTCTCTTAAAGCAGCCCTGGCCAGGAGGGCTTCATGCAGCCATTTAGGCGGTGCTGGCCCTGCTGTGGTGACGTGTTGGGTGTAAGAGGAGATAGAACCAGAGCCCCCCGCCTGCTCCTCGGGACTGGCTCCGGCAGCTGTTTCCAATAGATCCAGGGACAGCCTTAGAAGAGAAAAACAGGGAACAAAAGGTAGGAGAAAATCCAAGTTTCCAAGGTAAGGAAGGAAATGATCAGAACAGGAAAACCTCACTCGTACCCAATACACAGCGTCCTGACCTAACGAACCTCTGCGCTGCCCGCCACAGCAGGACAGGGACCCCCCACCCCCGGCAATGCCAGACACAACCTCTCTGGCACAGAACAACCCGGCGGCCCGCGGCCCCTCTTTGTTTCTCTGAAGGCACCCCAGAAGCGCAGGAGAGGGCAGGGCTGTGAGCTTTGTGCTCACCCAGAGCCGAGCATCTGCTGGGGATGGCCGCTCCCCCCCCCCTCCACCGGCAGCCCACTTGGCCGAGTCCCCTCACCGGCCTCACTGCTCGCACCCACGTGGCCGTGGTGCTGCCGGGGCAAACAATGGGATGGTGCCGGCCTCCACGCTCGGCCTTCCTTATCCCTCTTGCTGTCCTCCTCCTCTTCCCCACTGTGGGCTTTGCCTGCCACTAGTGCCAAACCCTCTTGAGCACTCTGGGGGATTAAAACCAGCAAAACAAAACCTCCCTCAAAAACTAAAGGACAGCTCCAATGCTCCTTGTTGCTGCGCAGTGCTCTGTGCAGGGCAGGGGCACAGTGGCCCGGATGGGCAACTGGGACATCACCCCACCCCACGGGGGGTCATCACCCACAGCAGAAACCCCCTCCCACAATCTTCAGCCAGAATTGAAGAAATCCTGTCCACTCCTCCTGTCCCACCCTCTGCTTTCCTGGCGAAATCTCTCACAGGCTGGATCCAGAGAAACTTTGCATCTTCACACTATTTGTTGACATAAATCCCATCCCCTGCCTTACTTTTGCAGAGGCACTCGGGGTGGGGTGGAGCGAGGGGGAACGTCTGTTTCCATTTGAAACTGTCAAAATTAGCATTCAGTAATTAAAAATCACACCCTTTCTCTTAATAACCTAACCAGCATGATACAATCAGGTTGTGCCAACTCTTTAATCTAATTGACTAATTACAGATTTTAATTTAGTCAGTTACTGAACAACTGTTGACAATTTGTTTTCATTAGGGACAGAACAGGATAAATATTTAGGCTCCCCAGTCAAAGACTAAGACATAAGCTCTGGGTTCTGACCTCCAGCTTCACACTGGTGCCTTCTCCATCAGTATTACCCATGGAAAGGTGCTGCCCTGGAATGTCCCGATCCCATCAGTGGGCAGCGGGAAGTATGGCAGCAGAGGTTGCTCCTTCATCACAGCCCATATAAAAAATATAAAATTAAACAATTGCAGCTTTGCACAGTGCTCCAGCAAAAACAGGATTTAAGGGACACTCAGACTTGCAGGTAAGATGGGTGCACTAGTACCCTAAACTGGGATGGAAGGCTGAGCCCGCAGTGCTGCTGGGAGAGCGAATTTCTCAGTTTATGGGTTGGGTTTTTTTGTTGGTTTGTTGGTTTTTTTTGAAGTGATGTGGAGCTGTGCAGCGCTGCTGGCAGCCTGCCACTCCTGAAGGAAACTCCTCTCTCAGGTTACCTACTGGGGAACCCTGTCCCTGCAGAGCAGGGCTGGATGGAGCCCAGGCACAGCACAGTCCCACATGCAAATGGGATGGAGCTCTGCACCAGACCCACGTAAAGCCACCAGAGCTCTCGGGGAAAACACAGGGCTGTTCCAAACCCCTGTCCCCACACTGTTGACAAGCCAGCCCCAAAACAACCTACTCTTCCACACAACAGAGTTCCAACACGCTGGCCGCAAAGGGCACAGAGTAGAGGTGCTCATGGACCACCACAGCTACAGAAACACTCATGGACCACCACCAACTCTACAGAGGTGCCTATGGGCCACCACCATCATGCTTGCTGGTTCCACACCCACCCCAAGCAACCATGGATGGATGGTTGGATCGAGAGTATCATGGCCTTTGCTGGTCCTTGAGGAAGAAGATAGCCTGGCATGGGAAAGGTGACAGTCATACTAAGTTCCTCATGCATGCAGAGCATCCTCTCCCAGGAGGGATCTGACGTGGCCACCTTGCTTGCTGAGCTGCCATGCTATGAGGTGGTCACACAGACTCCAGGGAGCACAAGACGCTGTGACAAGGAGGAGATAACCAGGCAGTGGTGACAGGATGGGTGCCTGTTCCACAGCCAGCTAAGGTGTGATGGGCAAACCCAGCAGAAAGGGAACATTTCCCATACTCTGCCTTCAAAGTGGGCTCTTACAGCAGGGGCGGCAGCTTGTTTGGGGGTTCAAACTCCAGTGCCCAGGTGACAACTCCAGCCCACACTGCCATCAGACCAAACCCCTTCGATCCCTGTGGATTCCACCTCCTTCCCCACTAAGCAGTCTTGTACCACACCACCAGCTGGATGCTCTATCCATTCATCTCCAGGGACTTCAGAAACCTTCTCACCAAGATCTTAATCCAAGAGGAATTGTTCCAGATTATGGGGAAAAACGGAGGAGTCCTGGTTGTCCTTAGCAAGGACGGAAGGACAAGAGCCCCAAACGCACCATCTTCTTTCAGACCAACCACTGGAGCATCCTGACTCACGTTAAAAAGAACTGCAGAGCCTCCCAAACTTTAAAGGAAAACAATAAATCAATGCTTTTGTGTTACCAGCAAACTGAAGGCACCGCTCCATAGATTTTGCACCGCAAAGAAAACAGTACTGAAAATGCTCCCAAGTGTGGGACCTTCTCGAAGCGGGGAGGTGAGGGAAGCAGAGGAAGGGAAAGATGAAGTCAACATTTCTGTTAGCCAAAGGCTACCCAGATTTTTCTCTCCTGCACGTTGACGTTCTGAGCCGGCCGTGCAGGCAGAGCAATACCGCAAAAAGTATGTAGCAACAGTCAACTAGATTTAAGTTCATTTTCTGTAGCTTGAGGCCAAAATCGACTGCAGTGGTTCTGGTGATCAAGTTTTCTGCAATTCCCCTTTCTATGTATTACCTCTTTGACAGAAATTCACTGCGGTATTTAAACTGGCAGTCATCACCGCTAACTCAAATTGTATTGGCTTTCATGGCGTTGAAATGCTCAACTGCGACCAGCCATCGGCCAATTCCCAGATAACGCGGCGGCTGAAATCCCCTGTCATGCCGAGCGATCCCATTGCAAGCTCGCCGGCAATGCGAGCGTGCTGGAGCCCACCGTAACACAAGCGCACTTGCCACGGGGCTCTGCCCCACAAAGAAGCCTAATCAGTGGCTGCAGGTTGAGTTTTAGGAGTCAGCAGGTGCTTGTGGAGCTGTTAACTTGGATAAACTCTTCTGATGGAGGTAAGAGAGGCTGACAAACAACCCTACAACCAGCACCACTCATTAGTTGTGATAACAGACACACGGATGTGAAGAGAGAAGCACAGAGTTCCTCCCACCTGCACCAAGTGAATCACCGCTCCCATCTTCGAACAAGCACCTTTCTACCAATCCCCAGCTTAGGAGAAAGTCCCAGCTCAGGAGAAAAACCCTGGGGGAAAGGCAAAAAGCCATATTCCACAGCCACGGCTTTCAATGCTTTATCCCAAAAGCAAGAGGTGTGATTTCTCCTTTTGTTCTCCTCACCATAGAGTTAAATATTAAAATCTGGAGGGGGAAATTGGCGATTCGTCCTGCTGCTCCTAATAGTTTTCACACTGTTACACTAGGAAATGAAGTGGAAACGACGCAGCATGCAAATCCCACCATTAGCACCCTGCTAACAAGGCACACCACTCCCGATCTCAAAGATGCATCTCCCAGACCAGCACCTCTCTAGCTACAAGAGGGCAGACTGCCAAACCTTGGCAGGCCTGGCACCATTGTGCTCCTGGAGCATCCCCTTGTTTTGCCTTAGAGAGAGGTGGTAAACACCTCAGCTTTGGGTAAATAACACCATAGTTTGGGCAATCACTGAGCTGACCAGGCAGCAATGGCTGTCCATCGTTGGCCAAGTGTTAAGTCTGATGCTCTACCACACCAAGCTAAGGCTTGTATGGGAATATTTTTAGCCACAACCACCATATGAAGTTAGTAATGATTCACTGGTCCAATGCCATTCAAGGCTCATACCCTGTTTAAGAATCACAGAATGGCTCTAGTTGGAAGGGACCTTAGAGATCATCTTGTTCCAACCCCCTGCCATGGGTAGTGACACCTCTCACCAGACCAGCTTGCTCAGAGCACCATCCAGCCTTGCCCTGAACACTTCCAGCGATTGGGCATCCACACTCATCCTGGACAACCCGTTCCAGTGCCTCAGTACTTTCAGGGTTTGGTGCTTGACAGAACCCTGCATCCCTGCTTCAGTGCCCAGCTGCTGCGCTCACTGGTACCAACAGACCGCCTCCAGCATGGAGACTGGTGAGAAACAAGATGCTATTCACACTCTTCTGCTTTATCATTCCATGCTTTGGTCAATATTTAAGTTTTGGCCAGGTCGGTCCCTGTAAAGTACACAGGGAAAACACTGCTGCTCACAGAGCACCAGCCACCAGCCACACAGAGGAGAAGTAGAACTTTTGTTTTGAGGTCAAAACACACTCAGGGAAACCAAACCAGTGTCCCCAAGCCAAGGCACAGGGGAGCGAAAAATCTCCTTAAGCATCTTGGCGATAAAACCCAAAAGGTAAAGCACTTGGGGCTGTTACAAAACTGCATTACACCGGGAATTAAAAACAATCAGGATTGTGTCTATTTACTGTAAGCTTAAAGCTACGTGTATTAAAGAAGTTTATGCGAATCATCTAAAGCACTCAGGCCTATTGTTAGAATTATTACCAAGCTAAAAAAAGATTAATTTCTCTAAATACACTAAATCCTCACGCACGATGAGGAGACTACTGCGAACAGAGCGTTACCACATCTTGGTTGCTAATGTTATCTCCACCTGCGGTTCTGCTTTCCCAAAAATCTACCTTTGGCCTGCTCCTGAGGAGGTGGCTTTCCCAACCAGGCTCCAAAAGCCCCACAGCATGACTCAAAACTCCTGAGGCATGAGCCAAGCACTCGTGGATGCACCACTGGTTGTCAGCTGTGACCCTCAGTTCAGGAATTCACCATCTTAATCTGACCCAGTAAATACAAGCAATGCAGAGAGGGGCCACGGGAAAGGACAAACAAATGGACAAACCTCCACTTAGCAAATACCCAGCACCACTTCCCCTGTGCCTCAGCAGGATGGGAAGCTTTCCAGCCCAGGCAGAGCAGAGAGAGGCAGCTCAGCAGCTAGCCAAGGCTCTCCAGCACCCCAGGGTGATCGCAGTGTCCAGTGCCAGCACGCAGGAGTGCCATGGAGGTCCCCCAGACACTTGCCTGGCGCTGCTTGCCAGCAAACCCTCATGCATTCCAACCCAAGCACGTTGAGGTAATGAGAAAGTCAGGAAGGGAAGAAAAATGGTTTCCGTACCATAGACTCCCTGGAGCAGACAAAACCAGCTCCTGCTACCATGTTTAAACTCACTTGACTGGGGTCCAAGCCCACAACCAGGTGACTAATCCTTTGGTACAAATTCCTCCCCATGCTGCAGATGCAGGTGATGCACGCAGGACAGGAGCAGACACTCATCCACAGCCCACCAGCACCAACACGCCGCATACCTTCATCAAGTGGAGTCTCACTGGGAGGCACCCCAGCCCCAGCAGCATAGTGGGTCATGCCAACATCCCTGCAGAAAACAACCCACCATACCTCCAGACCAGATGTGCACCATCAAGTCAAGGAAGGTCTGCAACACCACCGCCAACAAGAAGCAACACTACCTTCCTGGTCTTGGAGGACTGCGACAATCAGGGAAGCCCCCAGCCTCACCAAAGGCAAGGAGACATTCATCAGGGTGTCTAACAGCAGTCTGGGGAACGTCCCATTCCTCCCCATCACAACTCAACCTCTGCCCACTTCTAGAGACTAAAGTATCTTCCCACTGATACTTCAGTAACCACTTGGTTGTGTTCTGCTCTGCAAACACACTCTTTTCTATGAGGAGCCCAAACAAGACTTCTTTAGCACTTAAAATACGCATCTGAGCTGACGTTCATCATCACAACACGGTAAAATACTCCTCCACCAAACCAGAACATCACCAGTTAAGAGTCCTGCACTCATGCCAGTGGGTTACACTGGCTCTCAACGCAGTCGCTCCCCAACGCCATCGTTAGTGCGAGGATAAGAAACTTGTTACTCACGTAGTCATGAAAGGCTTTTGCTTCACTCGAATGTTCACAAGTGTCTCGCCTTTCAGGAGCGGCACAGTACAGGTCCCAAAACACGCTGCAGGGAGAAGAGGCAGTCAGTGACTGCTCAGGGCTCACCTGGCACAGCAGGGGGTCAGTGGAGGTGAGAACTTCCCACCCTGCTGCTCCTACCCTGGGGGTTGGGACCTCCAAGCAAGCTGGACCACTCCAAGCACTGTGGTTCCCAGGATGGGGAATTCAGAGGCAAAAGTAGCTTTTCAAGGGTGACTCCTGTGGCAGTACCTGAGGGACTTGTGCAGCCCTCACACCTGACACCATGCCAGCACTGGGCTCCTCGGGCTGCTGCCGTGTCTCTGGGGCCCCGCGGGCAGCCAGGCAGGAGGCCAGGCAGGAGAGGGCACCCCGCGGGAGCGCCGTGGGGCCGCCGCTGCTGACTCACGCCACCGCCGGGGCTCTGCCCCGCGGGGCCGCTGGGCAGCTCCCACCCGCGACGGAGCAGCGCAGGGAGGCTGGAGGGTCCCACCCCCTTCTCCCGCCCCCTCCTCACTACTTACCACCACCAGGAGTGCAGGAAGCCGGGGGGCTCGCCCAGCGTGATGTTCTTCTCCCACCGGATCTGCGGGCGAGAGGAAGGCAGGAGGTGATTGGAGAGGGGGGGAGTGGGATGGCCACGAGTGGGCGGGGGCCCCCACGCGCGGCGACCCCCCGGCGCCGCCGCCGCCCCGCGCAAGATGGAGGGCGGGAGCGCGCGCGGCGGCGGCGC